>BLKR01002533.1:0-97500 GCA_011170035.1 Teleogryllus occipitalis
GGAGCCGGATGGCGGGGAGGTGTAGGCGGGAGCGAGGGTGGGGTGGAGAAGGTGAAGCCGGGAGGAGCCATGGAGGGAAAGAGAGGTGACAAGGAGAGTAGGGAGGGCTGGCGAAAGGAGAGAACAGAGAAGAGGTCGGTGCACGGAGAATCAGAGGAGGGGAGCCGAATGGCAGGGAGGTGTGGTCGGAAGCGAGGGTGGGGTGGAGGGATGAAACGGGAAGGAGGCATGGAGGGAAAGAGAGGTGAGAAGGAGAGGAGGGAGGGAGCAGGGAGGAGGTCGGCGCGCGGGGAATCAGAGGAGGCGAGCCGGATGGCGGTGAGCCGAGGGCGAGAGCGCGGGGGCGGCGGGCGACGTCTGGCGATGCGAGGTTTCCGTGAGAGCAGCCAATTCGTACGCGCGCGAGGTCAATAAGTCACTCGATTGCGATGTTCACATGTGGGAAATGGGCACCTTCACTCAGTGGAGCTTGCATTCGTGATGATCTTGGCAAACAGACCTTGAGCGGTCAGGGAATTCAGGAGGGGCTAATAAAGAAAATGATACATGTACGATAACGAGGTGATGAAGAATGAAAATAATTCTGGAGAAGAGGGATATTCAATGGAAATGTCCATTGCATAATTTTCTTGAAGTGGACAATTAGAATGATAATTTAAAAACTTATTTATCTTGCATTTAAAAATAATAGTTAATGAACTTCTTTAATAAGTACTGTAGGAACTGTACCACTGTACGAACAAATTCAGTAACGTAATATTACTTACACTAACAATGGACATTACATAAATATAACCCACATGAATACTAGAGGCTGCTAAAAATTCAAAAGATAACATTCCACAGACCTTAAAAAAATGAAACCTAAGAAACCCCACAGAATAATCTAGAAATTTTATGAGCGTGACGTATATTCGGCGTTTCCACGGCATGTCCAGAATAAGCTCTGCTCTTAGCGCAGCTCCCGCGAATAATGGGTAAATACGACGGTAATTAACAGCTGCAGCCGAATGCCTCCGGGAAACATTACGCAAGCGCCCATATTTCCTTGCGGTCGACGTGTCCAGAAATCGTGAGAAGTATGTGCGGCGCCTAACGACTAAGTACAAAGCAAACTAGTGGTGTTACAGAATGCAGTAATGTATAAAAAACGCTCATAATGTAAATATTAACGACGCGACCCAAATAGTAGGAATATATATTTCTGTAATTTAAAAAAAAAATATTAACCTTATGGTTGTTAGTTATTTGGTGCTTTTAACACTATCCATTCACAGAGATTAAAGAAAAAATTGAAAACCTTTTCAGAAAATCTTGTTTTTAAAATTACTTTTCTTTCAGGGAAAATTACGCGAAAACCGCGTATTTTGAAACAACGTGTATAACTTCATTTAAAGATTAAATTTTGGAAAAAGGTTTCATTAGGAAGAGAAATATTCGTCTACGTATACAGGATGTAGGAAGAAGCCAAAATTTAAACTCTTGTATTTTTCGAAAATTTATATAATTCAACGGAAATCGGGCGGTGCTATTTTTACACGTGTATTTTGCGCTATCAGATAAAAATAATCCAAACGATGGAACCATTTTGAAGAAAAAATGAAAATGTTCTTAAGGCTTCAAGTAAAGTACCGCTAAAAACTGTAACTGCGTTACAAATTCGAGGGACAGCGATATCAGTCAGATCGTTCGAGGGAAATAAATTTTGGTGAAAATTCTGCTTACCGTTTATCTTCTAGCGTTCTTGCCAGACGGACTGACAGACACAGAGACCGACGAACAGCCAGCCGTTTTGTGGTAAACCGCATTGTCAGCATCAAGGACCCACAAAATGTGGATTCTGACTACACAGCGAGTTAGAGAAAGTAATATACTCTATATGAGAAGAAGTGCCCACTTTTTTGGTATCAGGGACCTGCAATAAGATTTTTTCGGCTAGAAAATTCCAATTTTTTACTGCAGCAGTACATAACCTTTTCTATACTATATATATGCGACAAACAAAAAATCGTGCTTTCCATGGCCATGATTTGGAATGATAATGTTGAGAAAATATATTTTGTCAGAGGGACAAATGGTCGAGGACTGAGAGGACAATCACTCTTCGTGAAAATATTGTACAGAAAATATTTATTCCCCCCTCCCTATTTTAATTGCACTACACACAATATTAGCGCTATCTATAACATTTTGCAGTGCCAAATATCTACTTCGACCAAACCAAACTTTTTTCTACGCTCAGCATTTTATTACAATGGCCTACAACGATACTCATTCAAAGAATGATGAACAGCTCTTGTGAATCATAGAGACTTATATTTCAAAAAAGGAATCTGGAAAGAACGTCGTTTTTCGCGTGACTTCCGCATTACTGTGGCTACGGCATTCGTGGCGTTGTCGTGAGTGAAATTAGCAACAGTTACGAGAGGGGAGCGAAGCTATAGCTGCAAATGACTTCAGTTAGATTTTCTCTGTACGTTTCCGTAATTCCTTCATAATTTGCAACCAGATCTAATGTGGATTTGTACGTAGGCGGTTCCATACTTTTCCGGTCTAACCTAGATATCACTCATCAAAAAGAAAACCTCCTGAGCAGTTTATAATCTTGTCTTCTAATTGTTGTAATGCTATACGTTTGCTGTCGACATTTGCACTAAGTTTGCAGACGACATCACGCACTTTTGTAGAGAGAGGTTCTTGAGTTGGAGCAGTGTTTGAAATCTCATGGTGTTTGACTTCTTTGCGACAACGCACCTGTGCGTACTCAGATTGCAAAGAATGTTGTGAAGGACTGTGGCTCAAGGAGTTGGACCATTCACTCTACAGCCCAGACTGGGCACGAATTGAAGTCTACCACTTATCAAAACTCAAGAAAAACCTTCGGAGAAGGAGCAATTTGTGATCACTTTGCGAACAAAAGTTTAAGAAAAGTTTTTGAAAGGTTTAGAAATGTGATAGATACAGATGTGAAAAGTAGGTTGGAGTAAAGAATGATTAAGTTGAAAATGTACCTATTTTTTCATTCTATTAAAAAATAAATTAGTGAGACAAGAAACTTATGGAACATACCACGTATTTTGCCCCTAATCTGCCCTTTATATCGCTATTTTCTTTCTCATTCTCTTTCTTGTTCTCTTTCTCGTTTTCTTTCTCATTCTCTTCCTCTTTCTGTTTCTCATTCTCTTTCTCTCTTTTTCCATTTTTCTCTTTCTCTCCGGCAAAGAGGTCTGTGAGAGAAAGATAAATCTTCTCCACCTTCTTTTTGAACGCATGAATCTTAATGACCATATCATCTCAATCTGTTGCTTTTAGGGCATCCAGTTCCCTGATTCCTACAGCGCCGATGCTTTTATCATATTCTCTTTTCTAATTTTATACTAAACAGTTGTCTTAAATCTCTAAAATTCTATTTGGTTGTCAGAATTTCACCATCACTTTGAACTAATATCCAGATTACTGTTTCACGTGTTATTTATAATATTTTGACCTAATGATTTATGAGTTTGAATTTACAGCACTTTGATCTTTTTAATTGTTTTTTCGAGAGTACGTGATTCAGCGAAAAGGCTCCTCGCATTTGGGACGGACGATCTATAGGATTTCACAGAGAAGGGGTAGCTTATGATGACTTCGTGCAGGACGAACACTGCGCCAAAAGGAGAAATGATCTAGGAATAAAATTTGTTTGCCTGCTCTCGGAAAAAGCGCTCGTTCGACACTGACCTGCGCGCATGACCCTTGACCTCTGCGCCGCTGCGTGCGGTCGCGTCCGGCGACGAGGCCCTGGCGAGGCGCCCCAGGGGACGCGTCAACGCGCAGGTGGACGAGTGCGCAGCCGCCAACAGGTGCTCATTCTTGAGCGCGTGCCCGCCCGCTCGCGATTTGCTCCGCTCCCGACGCGACGCGACGCGACGCGACGAGCCAAAAGCCCGACGGGAGGCGACGTTTGAAGTCGACCGCCGGTAGCCACGTTATGGTTGTTCTCGACGGAAAGTCTCAAAGAATGGAAGGGTTCGACTCTGGATGGTTCTAAGCCAGAGTTTCAGTAAAAGTTAAAAAAAAAAGTCCTACTAATATTCTCGCCATATCCAGTATTATATTTTGAGCGAGTGGTGAGGTGCTAGTGAAACAAATGACACTGTACAATACAATACAGTACAACAAAGCCATTGATCCTAATGTTGGGCAAGGCCTCCCACTTAAGTAGTGGGGTGGCTCAAAATTGTAACAGCTTTCAGGGTAGCTACTCCTGGAGAGCGTTTATTCAAAGGAATACACTGTCTATATTATTGACCCCTGTTCACCTTATTCACTGACCATATAGTTATTGACTACTGTCCATGTGATTGACCACTGGCCGTATTATTGTCCACTTATTATTTACTGACTACTGTTTATAATACCATCAGTAACCTCTGTTCACTTATTGACCACTGTCCATCTTGTTTGCTGCTATTGATCACAGTCCTGATCATTATGGATCGTTGAACTCGCAGTACTAAGCTCTACGTACTTCACTGTACTAGGGAGATATTTCTTCTTTACTCTGTGACTCGGAATATCGGATTGAAATCTATAGCTACATATTCTCAATGCAAACTCTATGTGAGATAAGGCTATCTAGAGTCAAGACCTTCAATTGGATCGAACATGAGTGTAGTGGGAGTCAACGAATCTTCCGTCAACTTTCTTCTTCTCCTCCTCTAATTTTTCATCACAATCTTTCATATTTTTGTTATTCTTTACTTTTTTCCCTACTTTCTTTTCCTTCTTTACCTTTTCTTCGTCTACATTTTTAAAATTTTTCTACTCGTTGTGTACTTCCTCCATGTTTTGCCTATTTTTCCTCCTCATTTCCTTCATGTTATTTACTTATTTTCCATATTCTTTTCCGCAGGTGTTGCCGATCTTCTTGTTCACTTGTCGATCTTCCTGTTCTTTTAACATTTTTTATTTCTTTCGGATTGTACCGCACGATTTTCTGGGCCTTCTACGCACCACCGTTCTCTCAATGTGTTTGTTCATGTCTTTGTATACTATTTTGTTTTTGTACACGTATTTCACATGTCAATTCTTGAGAATGCTCCAATTATTAGGTTTACAAATGCCTTATTATTAGACCTCGAATTTTATGACAAATCCCTATTTAGGAGGTTGTGGAAAAAGATTGCAGATGTTTACGAATCTTGAAAAAACAGATCTACTGAAAGCATGTAATAGTGCCTAAAATGTCCTAAAAGGACGGTTGATGCCTATTTTGATATTGTTTTTGCCTAAAAGTGCCTAAAACAAGTAAATTTGAAGAATCATCATATTTTCATTACTCGTTTTTAAAAGGAGTTTTACCAAGACGCAAATACTTTCCCGAATTTCCCGAAATATTTACTGATCGACGCCTACGCAATCGACTACGCACCGAAATCTCTCACCCAACACCCGAACGTAAGGAACTCTTCAAATCAATAAAAAGAGAACGTTTCACGCTCGTCTCCGGTCAGCACACTTCTTAGGCAATTGCACCCATTTCCAGTTCACAGGTTTGGTCTAATCGCCGTGGCGCGTCGTGTACGCAATCCAGGCGATGAAAGACGTAGGTCTGGCAAAAGTCCACTGACGGAAAGGCAAAGCTTACAAAATAGGCCCACATCTTGAACCCCTGGAGGCCTAGAAAGTAAAAAGGGTCATTTCGAGTTTTCGTCTCTGTGTATGTGTGTGTACCAGTGTGTGTATGTGTGAATGTGTGTGTGTGTGATGTGTGTATGTGAATGTATGTGTATGTAGGTGTGCGTGCGTGCTTTTCAGTTGGGTTCGGTTCGAATCTTGATTATACACTATGCTGCTTAATTATGAAAGTTAATAAAATAATATAATTGTAGCCACTCTCGTAAATGTAAAAACACTTGACTTTCCTGAATAATAAAAATGCCTAAATTAATCCTTTTGTGAACAGTTTTAGATGTCAGAAACAACTTTTCATGTCTAACGATTTTTTTAACGCTTAATTTAATCATTTTGTATTTTAAGTGCCTGAAACGTCACATATTTTCTTACCTCTTTTAGGTGCATAAATCATCACTTTTTGTGTCTAAAATTCTGAGATATACTTATTATGCATCGTTCCATTCTTTATTCTAGCTTCCGCATTGACTAATTTTAAGAAGTTCATGTTATTTTGTTTTGCCAACAATAAAATTAACCAATTACGTATTCAATCAAATAAAGACATTTCCTTATGGAATGTGGAGTCATGTTAAACTCAATGGTACAAAATGAATTTGATCAAATGAGTGATCCAACGTATTTAATCTAACGTTCATGTCGACAGTGAACATCTGTGGCAGTCTTCGCACTTGGGTTTTCGAATTCAAGGCAGACCAATGTACGTCACAACGAAGGTCAAATCGTATTGTCGATTTTTGTCAAATCGAATGTTACGTCATTGTGTGTATGAGCGCGCAACCAGGTCATTGAATATCTCTTCCAGATTTGTTCTGTGCTCTTTCTCTCTTCGTCGCATATTCTCAGCCTTCCACGTGCCGTGAGTTGGCACAGTTCACGCGTGACCTCTGGAACCCAGGATGTGATTCCACCACGCCCACTGGGGCCATCCCCTCCCCTCCTCTGGCAGTGGCGCTGCACGCACTGCTGCCACTTCCCCCTCACCCGGTCCCACCGCCACCCCGCGTCGGCGCAAAACTCACCACTCCCTCCGCCAATACCACCACCATCACCACAACCACCCCCACCACCACCACCACCACTATTACCACTATTACCACTAACATCACTTCCACCACTACCATCATTATCACCAACACCAACACCACTAACACCACTACCACCATTACCACCACCACCACTACCACCACAACCACCATTACCACAACTACTACCACTACCACCACTACCACTAATACTACTACCACTTCCACCACCACCGGGGCAGCTGTCCGTAGTGCCACGTCCGTCGTCACGTCAATTATCCTCTTTTTGCTCTTCAGTTTCTCTGCTTTTAATTTCTCTTCCTTCCCTCCTCCTTCCTTTACTTATCCTTGCTGCGCTCTATGGCGTCTCTCTTACCTTTCTTCGTCTTCTTTCTTTACGTCTGCTTCCTACATACAACCAGTTCTTCTTCTCCTCTACCCGTGTTCGTTCATACTTCTCCCCTTCCTCAATGTTTGTCATCCGCCTAGTGTTTTTCCTCTTCCATATTCTCCAACTCATCGCGTAATTCATTCTCTTTTACCTCTTCTTTCGTTTCCTTATTTCCGTTTCTACCTTTTCCTCTTCTTCATCTTCCGTCTCGTGTTTTTCTTAGCACCGCTAACTTTTTCTACTCGTCCTTCTTCGGCTCTTCCTCATCCGCCTCCTTTCTGCCTTTCTTAAACTTTCCCACCGCCTCTTTCTCCTTCTGATACCTATTCCTCCTCCTCCCCACTCTGCCACGCGAAGAAAAAGCTGCGCCATTTCTATTAGCGTGTTTTCTGGAATAGTTCGTGACCTCGGGCGAGAGCCGGCCGCTATGGGTCCCATTTTTAAAACGAGCTGATATAGTGCACTGACGGAATGTTACGCGACCGCATGCTTAGGCACGGTCTCAAAAATGTGGCGCGGCCTCTGCAGCCCGGGGTTATCTGTCGACGAGTGCGAACAACTGGCATCGAAAGGGGATGACGTTTCCGAATTATCTAGATTTTTTGCAACGCCTAGTGCCGGACCGTTACAGATAGCACAGCGTTATGCAGGACTGGCTCCTTCGAAAGTCTGCAAGATTAGGATGGAATTTTTTTTGTCGGTTTTTGTAACCAGGTTCTCAGCATCGGCCTTCTTCCTAGGTATGTGTATCCTTGTGAATTTCGTGTCAGAACGTAATTCCCTCTCGAGAAAATAAGACAATCCAAAGATTTCGAAATGGGATGAGATTCCGAAAATATAGATTTTGTTTAGGCATATTGGTTTAGATAGCGTCGCTCTTGCAGGACTGGCTCTTTCAAAAGAGCAAGATAAGGGTTTGGAATTTGTTGTGATCCGTAACCAGTATTTGCGTAGCAAATTTCTTAGATATGTTTTTCATCAGCAACTCACACTCAATATTTAATTGTTGTTAGAAACATTAAAGGCGTTTTGGATGTTCGGAAACTTCACTATCATAATCGAAACACATGAGAGGTGCTGTTGTTATTGCTTCCGAAAGTGATAATGAGTATGTGAACGTATTTTCATAAAATTATTTTCCTTACTACATAAATATTTCATTTACATAGTGATTATGATTAGGTAATAATTTGACATTATCCACTTATTAACAATATTTTAGCGGATACTTATATATGATTGTATTATTGAAGTGTTGCAAATAAAAGTGTGTTTAGATTATGTTTTCTCTAATAACGTAACCCTTCTATTAGTTTTTAAAAATATATGACATTTATGACAAAAAATGTTATATTTCCCACTTAAGTATGTAACGCTAAGAAAGCAAAAGAAATTAGGAATGGATGTAATAATACTTCGTAATATTAATATTATATTTTCGTAAACCAAATTGGAAACATTGTTTACATAAAATTGATAATATTTTCCTTGGAGACTGAGAAAACACTTGTTCTTTCCTAAGTACATATGCACATAACTTAGAATGTTACAAACTTCGTAGAGCATATAGAGGAGTCGAAAATGAATACTTTTTGCAAATTAACATATAATGGGAAATTGTACATAACGAAGTTGCATGCATACGTGTGGCACTTGCCCCAGATTTTTACACAGCGCCTTATGCACAGATGTTGGACCTGTGCACGGAATCTCTCTGCCTGCGTCGGATTGATTGATTGATTGATTGATTAGTGATTTCGGGCGCGCGTCAACAGAGGGTTTAGTTTCCGTAAGTGTAGAGCATGCTTGTTAACATCGAGTGGTGGCGATTATCTTCCCCCTCTTGATGGATAGATCTGGCGCCGACCTACACGTCATCTAGCGAGGTTTTCCGCTACCAGCGAGACTCCACCTCAGTCCGGAGAAATTCAAAGCTTACAACTGGACTACTGATATGTGAGGTAGTCTAGTGCATGTAAAAGTGTGTGTGTGTGTTCCTTTGTTAGGGTATTGTTCCGGCACGCACCTGGTATTGATAGAAGAAACCACGGAAAACTACCGATCAGAGCAGCCAACCGCTAGAATTCTCCTCCAGACAGCGTTTGAACTCGACCTAGCTCTCTAACTCATGAAGCTAGCAAAAATCCAGCCACCGTCTGGATTCAAACCTGGGACCTGGCGGTCAGAGGCACTGCAGTGGCATCAGTTGATGCTCTGAGCCACCTCTTCAGAACGTCGGAACTTTCGGAACCGTTCCGATTCCGTTCGGACTCTCGGAACGTGGCCTGCCAAAAATCAGTGCGTGAAAAGTTGTCTAAAAATCAGGGGAAATATCATGTACAAAGCCGTTTCACGAAGTTTCTCACTATATCTACATTGGCAAAAAGTTATTATTTTCGACCACTGTACATGCACTATAGTAGTTTGTATAATTTATTCTGACACTACCTGTAATTCATGCGAATGCCATGAGATGCTGAGAATAAAATGATGTATTACGGAGTTTGTGCACACGCCTTAGCGGGCAGCAATCGACTGCAATCTCGATCTTCGGCGCATGCGCAGATGCACCGAAGTGATGTGAAACTTGAACTGCGCATGCGCAGAAGATAGATAGTGTTTTCGATTGTTTTATCGTTCGAGAGTGCAAAAACCCTCGATTACCTGTACAAGTTTTTTGGCTGCGATAAATAATATGACAAATCAAATTTTATCGTTATATATAACCTTTTGGCTGTACACGTTCCATTCTATATATTGAACAATATAGATCATTATAATCCTGATTGGCAGCAAAGGAGTTACAAAATAATTGAATTTCCACAATTAACGCTGTGTGTTGATTTTATTATAATATAATGGAATGAACAGTATAACATAATTGTGAATATTAGCTTGTATGCCGCATCAGGGTGAGAGAATAATTTATCATTGCATACTCAAGTATGCTAACCGTTTTAGCATTCCCCTAATGCGTTTTGAGTCTTGCAGGTATGAGGCAATCCTTTAGAAATAGGTTCGTCACAGCGTATCCTTTGGAAAAGTAATCTTCAATCGTGAAGGATACCTCTCCTCTTTCTCCCGTCACACACATTCACGTTAAACGAGTGACAGTGGACGGACGTTGCGGTGGTAATAGCTTCACGAAGTGCCGGCTAGAATGGATACTTACTGCATATTACTCTTCCGCCGTTGACTTTCACAGGCGACTGACGTTGAATTTCCTTGGGAATGCAATGACGGCGCGGCGTTGACTGCCTCCTTATTTGATGCCGCTTGCCTTCAAGTGCTTTACGTTGCTGACAATTATTATGGTTACGAATTATTTAACAAACGCGTTCTGCTTGCTTAATGAAGGTCGTTTTAAGCAGATGAACAAAACTACTTTTGTAAATCTGCAGAGAGCAAAGCGACGCTTTATAAAAGGACGCGTGCTAGCTTTGCATCTCTGGGTACTGTGGTTCAAATCCCTGCTGGTCTAAGCGGAAGTTGCGGTGGATGGGTTACTGGCAGGTGTACTTGGAGTTTGCTTATTTATTTCACCACAACTCCGCCATAATTCATATCATATCATTATCATTATCGAGCCATTCCTCAAATCGGTCATGTATTCTAAGAATGAACACAGGCTTGAGCACTCGAATCGTAATTGATTTAGGGTGTTTCAAAATTAATAGCGGGGTTTTAGCGCTTTATAGTGTTTATTGCATTAAACTTACACCTGTGAATGATTCATCAAACGAAAGAGTTTTACGCTTACAATTGTTCAGTTTGAGCACCTTTCTTCACACGACACACGTCATGACGATATGCGAGTTCTTCCCAAACGTTGGTCATGGTCTCTCGAGAAATTCTTGCAACATTCGCTTCAATCCCATTTCTTAATTCGAGAAGGTCAGCTGGTAGTGAAAGCACATACACACGATCCTTTATGAATCCCCAAAGGGAGAAATCACAAGGCGTCAAATCAGGTGACAATGGACGCCATGGAAAACAAGCGCTGTCATTAGGCCCTTTGCGGCCAATGCAACGATCGGGTACAGTGACATTCAACCAGTCGCGTACTTCGTTACACCAGTGTGGTGGCGCACCATCTTGCTGAAAAATGAAGTTCTCTGGTTCATCTTCCAACCGAGGGAAGAGCCATAGCTGTAGAGTATCAAGATATGAAGTACCAGTTACAGTTGCAGTTACAGTTGCTTCACCATAAAAGAAAAGCCCATAAAATTTCCGCCGAGAAATGGCACAAAAAACATTCAATTTAGGAGAGTCTCGTGGCACTTGCACCATCGCGTGAGCGAGCATTTTCTGAGCCCCAGATCCGTACGTTACGATTGTTCACATGTCCACTAAGGTGAAAGGTCGATTCATCACTGAAGACGACATGATCCAAAAGATCTTCATTGTCCTGCAACAACATGTCGTTAGCGAAGTTGACACGTAAACCATGGTCTATAGGTTTTAGAGCCTGTAAGAACTGCAAACGATAAGAGCGTAGTTTTAAGCGTCTCCGTAAAACTCTCAAACAGTCGTTACATGAATTGCTAATTCACGACTAGCCTTCCGACAGGATTTCTTTGGGCTACGCGTGAACGAATCTCGCACTCACTCAACGCTCTCTTCGCTAACTCTTGGTTGTCCCGTACTCTTCCCTTTATAAAGGCAGCCAGTATCTTCAAACTGATGATACCATCTACGGATGTTATTATCACCTGGAGGATCACAAACGAACTTAATACGGAACGCACGTTGTACAGTAACTACAGATTCCGTCTTTGCAAACTGTGAAACGAAAAGCTTTCTTTTCACTAGTCGCCATTTTTGCTACTAGCGTTGGCTAACGGATGGCGGCGGAATCTCAAATTATATAATCTTTTAAACATTTTCTCTTCGATATCTCGCTCTCTGTGTGTCTTCTTTAACGTCTATACTGGTGTTTTGCGAGTTAATGCATTTCTAATAAGTCGTAAGTAAATTTTTCCGGGATTTCAATTATCATGAGGAAAAACATTCGGTGCGTTGAAGTAGAATAAAAAAACTGGTGCTCGAAACTGATTGTTGAATTATTCAACTCTGTGAACTGTTCAACTTTCAGTAGTAATTTAATATAAAAGTGTAGAACTCAGAATATCATAAAATGCAATGGCTTAATTTTGCTAACATTTTACTGTCTCCTTCAAAAATGCTACTCAGTGAAGTTCTTAAAACTGTCCTAGAGGTTTCACTGAACATATCTGCACGACGGGTACACGATTCGAGAAACCCTGCAAACTGGTAAACAACTAATGATCAGAACGTGTTCCTGGCACTCTGTTTTAAACAAACGCGAGAAAATCTGTTTCTCATCTCCAACGCCTCTCTTTTTCGAAGACAGCCGGATGTGCGTGAAAAGGACATCGCAACACTCCATCACTTGAGTGCGCTGTCAGTAAAGATCGCGTTCGGCATTCGGAACTTCGCCGCTCCACTCGTGTCGCCCGTGGCGCTGCATCGCGGTGGCGGAGCGAAGCGCGGATTTGGCGCCTTGACAGTTTGGCGCCAGCCTCGCACGCGGAGCCATCGGACGCGAGTAGCGATGACGACGGATTTTTAAAACCGATATATCGATATAAAAATGTATTGGAAAGCCAACTGATATGAGTCATTCCACACTCATAAAAAGTCGCATACTCATAAAACATGATATAAAACATTTTTTACCGACTTTAAACTTTTTTTATGAGGTCTAGGGTTGAAAATAGGTGATAGAGATTCGTGTAAGGTACCCATCAATATCAAAAGATCCACTTCAAATTTAAGATCCTCGAATTAGATCCAAATCCATTAGGGATTATCAATTTTGGAGAAAATCGTCTTAAACGGTTTAGGCACTGTATTGGCCATATACAGGCAGACGAAACACAGGCATACAGACAGAAAAGTTTTGTTGTCAACTTATTTTTCGGCATCAAGACTCACAAAATGTGGATTCTGACTACACTACGTGTTAGAGAAAGACATGTTTTACATACAGATTTATCGAATTTTTCGATATCAGGTCTCGCTAGGCGACTTTTTCTGTCCAAAATCGCCTATTTCCGCCGCAGCTATAAAATACTTCCTCCTCACTACATGTGTAGTAAGGTAAGAAAGTAAAAAGGAGATAAAGTAGAAAAGGGAGAGGGAGGCGGATAAAGAGAAGGAACAGGAAGAGAAGGCGGGCGGTATGAAGGCAAAGATAAAGAAAACGAGAGGTAGATGGATGAAGAAAATAAGGAAAAGAAACATAAATATTAAAGAAGGGATAGAATAAATCACAACAAACGTTCATTGTTCTCTGAGGCCCCTTATTCGTAATATGATGGCAAATTGCTTTTACCTGCATTCAAAATATGGCATGTTTGTGTGATGTTGGAATTTCTGAAAATGTAGGGATTTCCAGTGACCATAGACGAACTCGCGCTAGTAAAAATTGCATCTTACAATTGAGAACTTACGTCTCGTTTTAGTCTCCCACGAATCGGAGGGAGGTGTCTATAGGAATGCCGTGGGAAAGCCTGACGATGGAAGAATTACAGGTTGCACCAGATCTTGTATTAGAAGAAGAAAGGGAGAGGAGGAAAACAGGACAGAAGGAATAGAAACATAAATGTTAACAAGAGAGAGAGAGAGAGGGAGAGAGAGATATAGAGAGAGAAAGAAAGATCCAAACCATCACATATCTTTTTTCCGAGATTCCTCACATTTAAGGGCATGTTAATCACACACATATACAAAATGTAGGAAGTGTATGTCATGCATCGGTCATTGATGGTGGCGGTGGTAATGGCGGTAACAGAGTAATCCGCTTTGACATCATTGAAGATTTACCTAGTTCTAGAATTAATAGGAAGAAAGAGGAAGCAGGCGAAGAAGAAACACTAGGAAAAATATACAGAGGAGAACAAAAAGAAGCATAGAAGAAAAACGGATTAGGGAACAGAAAGAATTTACCGAAGGAGAAGAAGGAAAAGAAAATGAAGGCATTTTTTGAAAGAGATCTCATAAGTAACGTAAGTTTTCGCTAGCTTGCGAGGTTCCTTGCGTATGATGAAAAAATTAACTTACTCCCTCTCGGAAGTACCCCGTTGGGTGCGCCGTGCGTCAGAAAGATTGACTGAGATCGCCCATGATATATATATATATATATATATATATATATATATATATATATATATATATATATATATATTGATGTCACTGCAGTGCCTTTGACCGGGGGAGTCCTAGGGTTCGAGTCCCTATGGTGGTAGGATTTTCCACACTAGCTAATAAGTTGAGTTCAGCTGCTGTGTGGAGAAGAATAGTGGCCGGCTGCTCTGATCGGTAGTTTTCCGTGGTTCTCCGATCTACACCAGGCGAATGCCGGAGCATTACCCTAACAAACAGGCATCGGACCGCACGCGAACTTTCCTTCCTTTTCCTTGTTCTATCTTAACTTCTTACTTACACAGTTACAAGCATTACACAACCACACAATGCCAGGAGACCAGTTGAGTGCTTCCACCTTGTCCCGGCAGAGACGGTGCCCCATTGGAGGGAGATACCTGATTTGGGAAAACTCAGCTAGCCGTTGTATAGGTCGGAGCCGGATCTGGTCATCCAGCGAGGGGAAGATCATCGACACCTTCCGATGAAAAAATCATACACTACACTTGCGGTTCTAATGACCTCAGCAGTTGATGCGTCCGGAGTCACTAATGAATCGATGGGAATACGTCAAATTTTACGCGGGTTTCTATTATTTTGTCACCTTAACTGTTTTAAAAAAATAATAATATTAAAAAAAATAAAAATAAAACAATCTGCGTGCAGGGCAAGGCCAAAAGAACTATACTTCCTGCCACCCCACTCGCCACCACCAAATTGTTCAAATTCACGTAAAAGTGTGAATCGTTCAAATTTTCACCTAGATTTGGTAAATATCACTTAGTATGCTATCATATGGCGCCTGGTTGAACTTTTCCGAACTGCTGGAGCAGCAGGCGGGCCACATCCACCCTTGTCGCAATCTGGCTTCGTGGGGACGTCTGTCCTGCCTCGCTTTTGTTGAACTCGGTATTATCTCCGCACGTTTTCTTGAGCCCTCGCTTCGTTGGTTGCGAGAGGAGTAGGGAGTTTGGTTATTTTGACAAAAATAATTTTATATCAAATTTGTAGTTCGTTTTTCGATGAAAAGTAGGTTATATTACACTGGAGCGAGTATTCCTGGTTATCACATTTTGTCAACAACGCTTGTTGCTACCATTTATTCTTAATTCAACTATTGTTAGCAAAGGAGTGGGGGTAAGCATTCCGGAGCTCAAGAAATCGTGCGAGTATAATATCACAGGCTCATAAATGTCCGGCTTAGACTCTTTCTGTGAAACTTGGTTGATTTTTTGGGTAATCGCTCTCCAAATCCATTAGGCATTCCTTACTTTTACTCCTAGTATGTTTTTTATTTAACCCTCTTTAGTGTGACTTTTTTCCCTGTAGCGTTCCTTCTATTAATTCTTTCCTAGTTGAGTGTAATTAACATTAATTAAAAGCTGTCTTTCAAGTGGAATGACATTTTATTCAGAGCATCCGGGTGATGGTGAAGATGCACATTTATGCCTAATTGTTGGAATAAAATTTGCACCGTACCCATTAGCCCTAACCATTTTATGTGTATATATATATGTGTATATATATGTGTGTATATATATATATATATATATATATATATATATATATATATATATATATATATATAATAGCCTCTGGATGGCTCATGGGCAGCGTACTAGCTTCACGTGCTGTGATCCCGGGTTCGATTTCAGGTTGAGGCAAAAATAGAGATGTAGCTTCCCTTTAAAATCGTCCCAGTTTCTGTAATTGTGTGACGAAGAAAAGCTCAAGCAGGCGGATCTTGGTAGTTACGGTGAAGATAATATGTCATGTTCGCCTCATGTCGCTCTTACCCCCAAGCATGGGAATTGAACTAGGCCCAGGTAAGGGGGACACCGGTAGCTGGCCGGCGAAGTCGAACTACACAATAACGCCAAATACGTATGTTGTTGTATCAATTACGTTGAAATAGAATTTAATAGCATTTACTCTAGTCGATTGAGTAGTTTCATTATTGAAGACGTAGAAAAATTACTACTTTTAACTTTTATTTCCCATCGGTTGATTAAATTTTGTTGTTAAATAGTGTGAAGGACGTTTAAGAGAATGGTGCAGGTTTCATGTTCTTTGAACACACTGTTCGAACATTGCGAAAGTTCAAAATTTTTTCGCAGTCTTCCTACAACTAAAATAGAACTTAAAGATAGAGACTTTTTTCTTATTGAAATCCATTCCTTAAAGATATATTTTGAAATAAGGTCGTATACAATTTTTCGAAAATTTTAGTACTTTTGGCGTAATTTTGCGTGAAAATACGAGCGAGAAAGTACGTTTCGCTTTGGCGACACTAGTTGCTTCTGCAAACCAGTAGTGTTTTCTCAAGTCGACTTCGCTAGTCACTACATTGGAGACCCAAGCAGTGCCGACTACTGTGCATGAGCGAGGCGAACGGTAGAACACGTCATATCCATCCATTCCGAATCCTATCTTGTTTTTATAACCATTCTCTATCCATAATATTTTCCTTTCCTTCCTCAGCAAGTGATCAAAAGAAGTCACATGTAACCCTTTACTAGTAGATCATGGTTTTCATTTTTCCTTCGGCCGCTTTGCGTTTCTTATATAATATTTATTCTTAAATTCTGTTTACATAGCTAACGTATGGCCTAGCTTATAAACTAGATACTTACAAACTATTCTAAATCTACTTTGTCTTACATCCTGACTTAATTTAACCGGATAGTTGGGTCAGTTCATCAACTGATGTCAATGCAGTCCATCTGACCGGGAGGTCCTAGGCTCGAATCCCGACGGTGGGGGGATTTTCGACACTAGCTTGTCAGCCAGGTCGAATTAAGTCGCTGTCTGGAGGAGAATTCTCGTGGCAGGCTGCTCTGATTGGTAGTTCAGTTCCGTGATTTCTCCGATCAACACTAGGCAATCGTCGGAGCAGTACCCAAACAAACGGTCCACGAACTGCGCGCGATCTTTCCTCCCTTTCCCATGTCCTATCTTCATCCCTTCCACACATTTACAGAAACATGCACTACACTACCACACATGCCAGGAGACTGGTCGGGAGCTCAGAACTTGGGCAGGCTGGTGGGAAATATCTAGTTGTGGAAAACCCCGTTAGCCGACGGTAGGTGGGCGCCGGATCTCGCCATACAGCAGAGGAAGATCTCCGCCAACTTCCGTGGAAAAAATATGCACTATATTACGGGAATAATGACCATAGTAGTTCACGCGCCCGGAATCATCAATCTATCAATCAATCAATGAACCTTTTCGTCCTTTTAGCATCTTTTGACTGGTTTCAAGTGCTCGAAAGTTTTTTTAAAAAAAATTTGTTTCTTCTATTTCTTATTTCCTTTCTTCTATCTCTTGTGATGTTTTTACTTTTTTCTTTGAGATCCTCTTGTTGTGATTTCTAAAAAAATCTTCAGTGTAATAGAGAAAGATGCCACGAAGTCTTAATCAATGCTATCTCTCTGGGGCAAAGGAAAAGTCAAATTACATTTCCTCCACCGAATGCCAGTTGTAGGAAGAGGATTCGTACGGATAATCAAGAGCTGTAAATCGAAAAGCACACCACGAATTCTAGTTTCATGGCGTCTCTGATCTGAGAATGGCACCAATCAAATAAATGGTCTAGATAAGGAACATTCGATAAATCACTACAAAAAATTGAGTCCTTGAATATGTTAGCAACAAGGTATATGGAGAATTGGATTCTGGTTCTAGAAGGACAAGAAACTCTAAAAATTTGAGGATTAAGAAAGCGCCTCACTTTAATGGTATTTCTTTCTTTCTTGAAATTTTAAACAATATATTGAAATCAGTACTTAAATACTTATCTCTCAGAGGCAAAACGTCCTTCCTTACAGGACAGTCTTGCGGGCATGTTTATGTTACAGTACAGGAATCAGAATAATCAGAAAAAGAAAGGATTGTAACTGTTAATTTCTCTATCAAGCAATAATAAATCTGGAAAAAATTTTCGATAACTCAACTCTGCTTTGGAGAATTTTGCATTTGAAGAACAACATTACAAACTTTGTAGCCTAAGGGTACCTCTACCGCAGCACTCATCACCTGGGCCTCCCTAGCTTCGTCCAAATCTCGCGCCAATATTTTCAGTAGGAACACTACTGAATGAGTTAACGTCGCCTTCCACCGTCTCATATCCTTCCGCACATCATCTCGACGTTCAGTATCACAGCCCCAATCCAAATGCTTCCGGCAGTGCCTACAGCTGTTTTCGCTTCGACTTCCGCGTCAAACCGGTCTCTAGGTTCTTCGCTCTTCGGCCGGTGCCTTCAGTTCAACCCAACTCCCACTGCTAGAATCGCCTAACGTTGATCCGTACCGCTCTACATGACCCGTTCGGCGCACACATCTCAGTTTCTAAACACACCTCCCCGCTGCACCTGGTCCTCTTCGCTCCTCGCTGCACCTCCCCGCTCCTGCGGCCTCGATTCGCTGCCCCTCCCCCTGCCCCTGCCGCTCAATCCGCCTCACGCCGCCCGCCGTTCCGTCCTCCGCGCCGAAATAGACACGCGGACGCGGGCGCGCGCTCGCCACGCCGCCGCGCGCCGCCGCCGTCGCCGTGGCCTTCGCTCTCGCCGCTGCCGTCACCTCTGCCGGCGCCGCTGTCGCCAGCGCTGTCACTGACAACCGCCGTACGACAACCGCCACCGACTAATGTCACGCCGGGAGAGGTGGCTCAGTGCATCTGAGCCGAGAGGTCCTAGGTTTGAGTCCCGACAACGGCAAGATTTTCGACGCTAGCTTGTCAGGTAGGTCGAATTCAGTCGCCGTCTGGAGGAGAATTCTAGAGGCCGGCTGCTCGGATCGGTAGTTTTCGCTTAACCCTAACAAACGGGCCACGGGCCGCGCGTAATCTTTCCTTCCTCTTCCTTGTCCTATTCTCTCCCCTTACACACACACTTCGCACTACACTACCACACATGCCGGGAGACCGGTCGGGTGCTTAGAGCTTGTCCCGGCTAGGGCGGTGCCCCGCTGGAGAGAGATACCCGGTTAGGAAAACCCTCGTTAGCCGACGGTAGGTCGGCGCCGGTTCTCGCCATCCAGCGGGGGAATATCACTGCCACATCCAGATGAAAACATGCACTTCACTTACGGGACTAATGACTTTAGCAGTTGACGTGTGCGGAATCACTAACAACGATGCAACCAGCGAAATGTCACTACGTCGCCGTCGGCTTTGCTACCAAAATTGCCGCCGCTATCGGCACTGGCGAATCCACTGGTTCTGTCCCCATCTCCGCTACAACCAACTACGTCCACCACCGCCCTCCATCCAAACCTCGTCCACCACCGCCACCACTGCCTGCATAGTCGTCCCTGTCACCTCCACCGCCACTACCGCTACCGCCGTCGCTGCTATCTCCGCCACTGCCAGCAGCACCTCCGCCAACGCTCCCGCCGCCCCGAGCTGGCGCGCGCGCCCGCGCCTGCCGCTCGTCCTTTTTTTCTGGGCTTCCTCCCGCCGCCTCCCGTCCACGCGACAGATGAAGTGGCCGCGCGCCCAGCGCCGAGGAAATCGATTCGCGCATTAGGGCGGAAATGACTGGCTCTTTTGACGCGGGCCGCGCGTTTGCTCCCTCCGTGACGTGTCGCGCTGGAGGAGTGGGCGTGGGCGCGTTGTCTCGAAACGAGGTGTTGTCCCGAAAGGAATGTCCACTATGCGAGTGAACTTTTCGGTAGATTTATGTGCCCTAGTTGGAGAGTTGCAGCGTGCGCTTGAAATACCTTTCGGTTGGTTGGCTGCCGGACGACTCGCACTCGCCGCGTCGCGCGCTTGGCTGGGCTTCGAGTGCGTATTCCAGGTCGTTCAAACGACGGGTTAAGTGCCACCGCTGTGAAATGCGTGGAGACGATGCTTAAAACATGTTGGACTCAAATAACTCTGCGCCTGCGAGTACCTCGATTGGTGGTCGTGAAACTGTTCTGTAACTTATATTACGAGAGAGTAATTTGAGATGATGGTGAAACAAGATATTTTATTCCTTGGTTTAATTAAATTTATGGATGTTAACATTCTGATGGTGTATTTAAAAATTTGCTATGTTTATAATTTTTACAAACAATATTTTTAATTTTTAAACATTTATTAATACATTTTGTTTCTTTAAATGATTTACAAATAAATGAAACTTAGCAGTTCGAAGTATGTTAATTTTGTGCTTTATTGATGATTTTTACTGTGGTCACATTCAAAGTCCTAAAGCCACTGCAACGTGTGCTAAATCATGAAATAAAGAGCTCTTTCACCGTTGTATAGAACGATTTTCCTAAGGATGAACCAAAGTGACAGTTCGCCAAAACAAGTGAACATCACATGTATTTCAGAGAAGTATCCCTCCGCCGCGACAGCTGTTCAGTCACGCCCCTTCGTAAAGTGCTAATGGCTCCAGTGAAAACACCCCTATGCAGAAGTCTAAGAGTTTCGCTGAGGAATATTCATGTACGCGAATCCGGGAAGTATTTAAATTTAATTACACATGTGGAAAATCTCTTAACATGCTCTCACAATCAGTAAAAGAATAATACCACGAATGTAAATAGAAAGAAAATTGATTTTAAGCCGGAAACACGTGCACGGTACGCATCTCGCATTCAAGTCACGGTTTTAAAATAATCAGAATATTTATCCCCAAAACAGTAAATTCAATGTAATATATAAAGAAAAAAGATTTTTTACAGAAGAGCACATTACACTGCACTTCCTAATATCAATTATTTCACGCAGCGCACTATATTTTTGTCGGACGAGGACACCACAAAAGGAAGTGTCGAAGCCATTTACAAGTTAGCTAACTGGAAACGAACGAATGCGGGAAGGGAGTCTAATAGGCCCAAGGGCTCAATGACCTCAGAACCTTCAGTTATGTTGCCAGCACTAGCTGTCACTTTGGCTCATCCTTAGGAAAATCGCTCTATAAAATGTTTACTATGTTATGTGATCAATATCACTGGCAGATCCAGTGGGTGCCATGAGGGCCATACCTTCCCTATGTCTAGAGTTTTCGTTTATCTTCCTTTATTTGGCAAATTTTTATAAAACATAAATATTTATTTATGTTCCAATTATGTAATTATTTAAACAATAATTTTGTATAATGTCACATCGACAGTACATAAATGTACAATATGATAACAAGTATGTTTATTATTTCACAAAAATGTACGATCCCCTCCCCCTCAAAAATATTATCAGCTGAATTCGCCCCTGATCCAAATAATGATACGACCTGTACGACATACCTGTGGCCAGATCATCGATAGATTATTAAAAAGTAAAAGAACATTTAAAGACTCATTACGTCAGTTGAGGTTGCGCAGTGGCTAGGATTCGTTTTCCTCGCTTAGTTCAGTGATTACTCTCGATGGGAGAGCGAAGAATGGAAAAAAATATTCACAATCTAATTTACAATTTCTTCTGATACACGAGTATTATCATAATTCTAATCTGCTGACTTAAATTCTGGATTGTTCGGTACAATAATTGAGATGAGTGCGTTGAGATGAATCATGTATAATGTATAACTTGCAAAAGAGAAATATGCGTAGTATCAATACAGCTCGGTTTTTCGTTAATTGATTTCTAAACAGGAAAGAGTTTGCAAAACGAAACAGGAACAGGAAGAGATATTTCAAAGTTCTGTTTTCCAAACTGCCCCTTTGATGTATCCGTTTCATAATACAACGAAATCCTTATCAGAACAGCACTAACGAGCAAATTCCATTAAGAGCAGTTCTTAATGACTTGAAACCATAACACAGAACCGAGATATCAACTTGCTCAATTCTTTTCCCTCTTGCTAGATACTAACATTTCAGAACTGCAGATACCTATTACAGAAAGCATTCAGAGATAACGAACGTCAGTCGATGACCTAGTCACTGCTATATGTCCTCGAGCCTATCAGTTTAACTGTTTTACAACTGGACGATACATCAGTTTTAAGACTTTTCGATCGCGTTCTACATTGATACGTAGTCATTCCGCAGTAAGACCTTCAGAGAAAGTAGGTGAACGGTATTGGTAGGAGGTCAATTTCAAGACATAATTAAATGTCACAGAAGTCAAGTCGGAATCCAAATTCTTTTATATGCAATCTTACCTGCATTGTTTTCGTAACGTCTTAGTAAATAGATAATATACAATTTGAAGATGACGTTCTATTTTTCATTAGTAATATTACATTTTTACATCTGTACTAATCACACAAAATTGATAATTAATGACCATTAAATCAGTTACAGTATAGTTATTAATAATCATTATTTTAGAGTATTATTACTATAGTTCGACATTTAGACAGTGGATTTTGTTCTTGCATATAGAGTAAGATAAATATTTAAAATTTTCACGAGATTGCAAATTGTAAAGAACAGGATGAGCATCGACTGATTGACCCGGTATAATTCAATCGTTTTAGTAATTTTTAGGGTAAACCTGATCAAGATCACAATCCATGGTCGAAACGTCAAATCATAGTAATAATACTCTATAGTGAATATTATTATTAATTAAACGTCTGATGTAATGGTTGTAAATTAATATTAACTTTTCAAAGTAAATGCAAGATAAACAAGATTGCACAAACCTGCGGCATCTTTAGAGAAGAAAACATTTTTCGTTGAAGTTTGTGGGAAGAAATTTAATAGATTTCGTTAGAAGTAAGTATCTTGCGTCAATGTAGTTAATGCTGTCTGTGATATAATGATCCAGAAAGTTCGTGTTCCGAGTGGAATGTTTTTGCTGTTTACTGCTGCAACATAGTGCGATCGCTCAAGAGTTTAGGTCAATGAACGGAATCCGATTACCCAAGGTTTTCATAGTGATAAAAATGAACTCGAAATTGAGATGAAGATTCATAATTAAACAACTAAAAACGTAAAAATATTTTGAACTTTTCTTAAAATTATATCCAAATCATAATGATAGAAAAAAGGATATCCCATCTACTTTCACCTCTCTTGGCTAAGCCTTTTGTCATTGATATTGTTTCAGAAACCTTCGTCTGTCTAAGTCTTTCTCATCGAGTACCATTTATAATTTAAAGGAATTTTGATGTATTATCGCCCTGGTATATCAATAAGTTAGGGATTTTCTCTTCAAATAAAACACACTTTGGGCACTAAAAGTAATTGACTGAGAAGAAACAGATAAAGACGGTGCGAACATTTGGAGCGAATGCCGAACACGAGACTACCGGCAATCGGAAGGGTTTATAGAGCAGTGGGGAGAAGAGATATTGGAAGACCAAGAGCAAAATGGGCACCGGAACAGGTTCATTAGAACCTAATCTTTGGACTGAAGAAGAAGACAAAACACACAAGTAGAGAACTCAAACTAAACGGCTACAGCGAGCAGTTTAAGAGACATAGAAAAAGTAGAACCTTCATTATTGAACTTCATTGAGTAGTGTATTTGAATCAACACTGCTGGAATTTCTGCCATAAATACTTGTACCTCTACAAATTTAAAATTGTACAGTTTGAGTTGCACTCGTTTATTACCTTTAATTTTCAATATTTACCTAACTATTAGTTACATATTTCAATGTAGGATTTTCCCCATCCTAGCTTAGGTAGCATCCGAATTGTGAAGGCTCTCGTCTGTCCGGGTGACGCCGCGTCGAGGGCAGAGATGCCTTCACATGGCTCGCGTCGCGTGAGCCTGCGATTGCACCATCCGAATTGCCTTTGCGTACTTCTAGTGGAATTTCTGTGAACGTCAGAGAACCCCTGGCTTATCGAACTCTGCCAGCGTGATTGCGCGTAGTCTTGAAGCTAAAGTGTCCAACAGTGATCAATTGCTTTGCCCCCTCCCCCCGCCAAAAAGCAGCAAGTACAGCGTGTGCAGGTTACTTTTTGTGTTTGTTTTTTTACAAAAAACAACATTGATTTAGGCGATCCTCAAAACAGACTTCGATGTTATTAAGAACGTGTGTCACTGCGCTCTTTTAAACCGAAAGGAATTAGCAGATAAGATCTTCGCCCTTTGAATTGAACGAACGAACGAGCTACGAAATCTGACACCGGTTGATGTTTTGTAATGTTCCTAGAGCTGTCGAGGCAACTGTTCGCATGCGGAAGGGGCGGTGATTAAGAAAGATTCAGATGCAAAACGTTTTCAAAACCATGTTTCTAATATTCCATCGAACTTCAAAATTTCTATCTATGGGTTTTGCATGGTGTTGTTCCAGTCGTTGCACCACTTGGTCGTGGGCCGCCTGGGTGCCTTTGATCTCCGAACTTTGGCCTCCGAACTCCCTTTGGCCTTCAATGAGCTGTAAAAATGTCGTTCTCCAGTGCTGAGTGAAACTGTACGTCCTTCGTCCGCCTGCTACTTGTGACCGGAATGATTTGCATGCATTTCACGGACGTTGGCTAACATGGGTCTGTTATTATCCTATTATTTTTATCATATCGACAACTGGAGAATGTTTGCGTGCAAACAATTTATTTTTGTTGCTAAAATTCCAGATAAGAGCTCTTCAAACTTCTATACAAATCAATATTATTTACGTGAATTTTCTTTGATTTGATGTTGGTCTATTACAAGTTTGGTTTAGAGAGTGATGAACGCGCGGCAACTTGTCAAAATGACCGTCCGCTGGCTGGAACCGAGTATACTACCACCACATGGACAGGAGCAAATTATTACAACATAAAAGGTGCTATCCGTCAAAGGTGGCGCGATGGAAGGTGACACGACAGGTGGGTAAAGAACAGTCCAAACAAAAAGTTTGAAAGCTGAGTTCACTTGAACGAAATGAGGAAGCCTTGATTACATCAGTAACAAATCCAACAGCTTAAGTTGTTCATCGGAACAAGTTTTGACCACATTTTTTAGAAAATTTTTCTTTGCTTTTATGGCATTTTTAAAACATCTTAAGAGCTGTGGAGAACATTTGTTGCATCTTAATCATTTTTGGCGATGTTTTATGTCATCAAAATCCGCCCCTAGTAATAATCAATTTTGAAGAAATACAAATTCCTGTTTCGCAGTGTAAACTTTCTTTTTGTAATGCTGCATACTAAACAGTCAAACAGTTACAAAAATTCCCATTCGTTGTATAAGACGCATCCTGTTTTCTGACGAGTTACTGAAGAAAAAAAAGTGCGTCTTATGCACCAGCAAGTACGGTAAATTCAAAAATAACGCAACATTTATTTGGAAAGAGCGCGGAGTTTTGAAATTAAATTGAGGAAGATTCCGAAAATTATCGGAAGAGTAAAAGAACTCAAAAATAAAATATACTTTTAGATTCCATGAACTAAATATTCAAATTTCAATATTCAATCATTAAAAATAGTGTACATTGTATACACACTCATATTTTATCGTTTGTAACAGCAAGTTTGGCACCAATGGGACACTGAGGAACTGTGTGTTTGCTATAAATTTTTACTCTGGACTCGGTTTTTGTCTTCTAAACAGACTCAAAGGAAATTCCCTTTTTGTATTACATATTTTAGTTTAAAGTTCTTGTTCGTTCTTGTCTTGCCTTGGGATCTGAAACATTTTCGAGTGCAAAGTCCGTGGAATATTATCTAGTGTCAGTGATACTAGTGTTACACTGATCTATTTAGGAGACCTGCTTCATAAAACCTCACCGAAATATGTTTATTATTTCCTTTACTTGTAATGTTACTGGTAATGCCAGCGATTATCAACAACCCAAAGCAAAGTGTGAGTGTCAACGATTAATCATTCGGTTGATGCGTATGTTGCATAAAATTTATCAACATCGTCATATTTTGTTGTGTTATAGTAAAACGTAATATTATCGGGATTGTTTAATCTTACGTTGTATTGTCAACAGTTGCATCGTGGTGCTTTGAAGACAACAAAATTTCCTCTTCCGTCTATCTCCGTCTCTGTTCCAGATTTTGTTTCCGACAAGTGATCTTCAAATTCTCTACCATCACTACCCTCGACGACTCGCATTTTTCATTTAAATACATAATCAGTTAACGATTGCACATACTCACTCGCAACATAGGGAGCGAACTGTGGACGGAATAATAATAATAATAATAATAATAATAATAATAATAATAATAATAATAATAATATATAATTATTATAATATTTTTATAATTATTATAATATTATATATTATTATTAATATTGTAGTAAAATATATAAACTGGGGTAGGGAAGCGCACAAATTCTAACTCTGATCCCCAAATTGCTTGGCATTTTATTTACCACGCGTATGCACAGATACGAATGCGCATTGTAATTGGCCTAGTAAACTGAGTGGTCTCCCAAAGTGAACGAGTGCAACCGACCCTCTAATTCCTCCAATTCAGTTTTTCCCTCCGACGGTTGAACCGGGAAGATATTTGGAGGAGCGCTGTAATCGCGAGCTCCGATGCAATTACTTGGAGTCCATGCTCAAGATGCACTAGTCTCTGGCATTCTCAGATTATGATGCACATGAGTCTGTATTGGCATCGGGTCATGTCAGTGTCACGACAAAATAATTGCGATTTACTGTTCAATCTAAAATCGAAACCAAGCAATACTGAAATGAATGATTTTTGTTATTCGACTCTGTCGATGAATCAATATGTCACAGTGAAACATTTCTTAAGTGAACACTAGTGGTTCCGGCAAAAATTAAAAGGTAACAGACGTAGCCGGTTAATTAAGCTTCTGAGGTCAGGAGAAGACATGGGTCTTATCGTGCTAATTGTTGTAAACTTAAAATGTTTTCAGTAAAATCACGTGAACTACTTGTAATCAAAACATTGAATTATTGAAACATTAAACTTGAATTAGAAGATTCAGGTAAAGCGGTCGGTCACATGCTAGATTTTACAAACTTTTTACAAAAGACGCCTTACTGAGTTGTTTGTTTAGATGACTCATTTTAGATGCATATTTTCAAAACTTCACAAAAGTGTGCCCTTTGTTTTTTATATAATTTTATGAAATGTATCCTAACACACTTAAGCATATATTCTCGCTGAATGTCAGCATATTTTCTTGCTGAAACTGTTCTCCAGGATCGCATAGTAGCTTCTCTCGGGAAGTGTCAAACATCCTCGACTTCCTCAAACGCACTTTCCGTCCACAAACTTCGCGAGCGACTTTCGAGAGAAAGCTGCAGTAAGCTAAGCAAATACGTTGTTATTTTATAGAAATATTTATTAACATCTTCTGACCTTAAAAATTAAACCTTGGCAGAAGAGCTATTCTAGCTGTCATTGTTTGAAGGAATCGGAAAGTGCGTCCTGACGCAGGTAAGTACGGAAGTCGCAGGACTGGTCGTTTTACCAGGTTTCATTGTATTGTTCGTAATCGAAGCAACTTCTATGAAAATACTTTATCAAATCCAACATATCCTAACTCTCTTCGCTCAAGGGGCACGCCTCTCCTCTCAACGCAATTAGGTGGCTATTGGACGTGACCAGGCACTCGCCTTGGCGACAGCGCGTATCGTTTTCGTGCCGGAGCGTCGCTGGCACAGGCCGAGCTTGGACGCGCGTTGACAGCGAGTGCTGGCTCGGCCCTTGGCTTCCGGCGCGCGTGTCCTTTCGCCAGCCCGCGTCCGTCGCCCGCACGTGCGAGGCGCATCGGTGGCCAGCGGTTATCGCCTCGCGGTGTGCGTGCGCGGTGATGCAACGCGCGCTCAAGTCGGGTCATGTTGCACCATATACGGCAAGCGTTCGGGACGGTCGTCATGCGATTCGCGCGGAGCTGGAAACTGCGAACTCAGCCCCGCCGCTTGAAACCGGAACTGATATGCTGCGTTGGAAGTTGGAAGAGGGGATCCGTCTGAGGAGGTATGGCACTGTGTGTGGGTGTATTTGAAGATGTGGCCTGAGGAGCGCTAGTCCCAATTTGTAAGTGAATGTGTAGTGTTGAATTCAAAATTAATGGGGTTGAGCAATGTTTGTAGGGCCCTATATTAGTATGCAATATAATTAAATTCTTTTTCCATTCTATAATAAAAATATATCATATTAGAAAAAAGTGTTTATGATATTAAATATTATAATATTAAATATTAAATGATATTATTATAAACAATTTATGTCACAATGAATCAGTGGAGATTCAAAATATATATTTATAATGCTCGGCCTCCGTAAGCGAAAGCATTTCCGTACACTCGAAATGAGAAGCATTATTGCATTTCTCATTTGGAACCAATCAGTGAAGTTTAAGAAGTTTGA
Source organism: Teleogryllus occipitalis (assembly GCA_011170035.1). NCBI lineage: Eukaryota > Metazoa > Arthropoda > Insecta > Orthoptera > Gryllidae > Teleogryllus > Teleogryllus occipitalis. Next base: position 28,438 of record BLKR01002533.1, read on the forward strand.
CACCCATACTCCCCGCCTGTGAATACAACAACGGTGTCACTGACAAAATAATTAAACAAATGAGAAATGATTACGCTACGAATTGGTAGATGATTTAGTAGTGACAGGCATTTAACCTTTATCCTGTTATATGATCCTGCGAGTTTTCCTCCTTAAGAAGTGGGAATACGCGCCAAAAATAACTTTTCCTCCTCTTAATGTAATTACTCAAGTATATTTAAAAAGATCATGATATCACTGAAAGATCTAGTTGTCATATAAAATGCATTGAGATAAATCTTAGGCTTTGATGTTGGTAAGGACAGGTTTGAAAATAAAGTTTAACTTTCGTAATTTCAAAATTTTGAGACGTTTAAATGAAAATCAAAACTATATCATATTTGAAAATGCTATTTTTGTGTTTTTTACTCGAGCGCAAAATAAAAAATACTTAAAAAAACATTGGTAGCCATTTTCAGAAAATTTTGAAAACTTTACACGGGCGTCGTATAAGAACTCGAAAATTAATCTATTTTAACGATTTTAAGAACGGTTCAAATAGATCTTACTCGTGACGTATTTCCGGAGTTTCAGCTAAATAGCGTCTAATCTGATCGAGTATATATTTTCGCATATTTTCATACATACATCTATAAAAATATCAATCGTGCATTCGAACATAAAGACTACTGTACAAGCTCGTAGTTCATTTCCGATTTGGGGGTACAAATTGCAGGTATCTACTCGCCACTTGCACTAGTTTTAACAATTCTAAAAAGAAGCACTAATACGTCGACGTTAATCCTGACATGTCAAGACTTCGTAAGGATTACAAGTTATCCGTACTGTGGGGTTGTAATTCCTAGAATCTAACCGTGCATTCGCCATGTGTTCATAATAGTACATTATAGAACGATGATGTAATGATGGGTATTAATACACGATATGTACGAGCGATGAACTAGTGAGTGTCGTAAACTTCAGACGAGTGAGTGTATTAATACCCATTACATCGAGTTTCGTATGGTACTTTTTCTATGACTTTATAAGTTTAACTTTTACATTGAATCGTTTCGTGGCAGTTGACATGCAGGATTCAGCCAAGGCCACCCAGCGGACAGCTCCCTAACTCTACCCTCGCATGCTGCCGCAGGTGGCTGTGGTTACCAGTCCGTCTATGTGGGAGTACTGCTAGTCAGATAGGATGAAAGTGAAATTACGATCCAATTTATTTTAAATAATATTCTACGAACAAAATTACTAATAACAAAAGAAATTAAAACTGACAGGCATAATATAATATCAAACGCAATTTTAATGTACACAATCGAACGAAACAGTTACTATTATAGAACGATTCTCAATGACTAATTCTCAATACTTGGTTTGTAACCTTCTGTCATTGGTCAAGAACCTGCATCATAATGAAATCTGTATCGTAATGACTATCATTATGCAACTGGTTGCAGCCAATAAATGACAGCATTATACAGTGAGAGTAGAAAAAATCTATTTATTTATGCTGAACATTTTTTGGTTGCGTTTTCATTCGTTAACGTGGCCCGCGACCACCTGTATTCTGCATTTCACAGTCCAAAAGGCTTGATGCATAAATAAATTTTATGATGATTTATTTAATCACCATAACAATCAATAAGCAACGAAGCCATGATCACAGTCATCAATCTATCAGTGAATGTCTGCCAATTTATATTATCATATCAATTTATATTAATATATCAAGACAGCTTGATATATTAAAGGAAATAGACAATACGTAATTAATGGCTATTGTAAAATACGTGTACAAATTTTCCTCTGTTTGCATCACTAATCCCTCCATAAATGAACGTTCCAATTGGCCCGCTCACCCTTTTTCTGATTGTGAGTCAAAGTAAAGATACTTTATTGAAAATTGGGTGAAGATTTATATGGATAAAAATATTCATTAATGTTACATTAAATACATTAATGTTAGCATTAACTTTTTGTTCAAAGTTAATAATTCAACAATTATTGCAAATATGTGCTAGCGTTCATTTCCAATCCCCTCCCTCGGCCACATCGTTCGCATTCGTCGCAGCTTTGGGAACCCTTCCTCAAAAGCCATCGGAGGATGTATTTGGTAAGCAAGTGTGACGCGGGCGGCGGAGCGAGAGGTCCAGAAATAATAATTGGCCTGAGTGACCCTGCGTTGGCAGGAGGCCGTGGGCGGAGTGCAGACGCGCTTCGAAGCTCCTCCGCCTCTATAATTGCGCGCGTGGGAGGTGTCCCTTCCTACGCGTCACGCGCGTCTGACTCAGCGTCGATGGTGGCGGAGGCGAAGGCGAAGGCGAAGGCGAAGGCGAAGGCGAGGGCGGAGGCGAAGGCGAGGGCGGAGGCGAGGGCGGCGGCGAGGGCGGAGGCGGAGGCGAAGACGGAGACGGAGACGGTGACAAAGACGGAGACGGAGGCGGAAGCGGAGGTGGAGACGGAGACGGAGACGGAGACGGAGGCGGAGACGAAGACGGAGACGGAGGCGGAGGCGGAAGCGGAGGCGGAGGGGAAGGTGGAGGCGGAGGCGGAGGCGGAGGCGGAGGCGGGAGGCGGAGGCGGAGGCGGAGGCGAAGGCGAAGGCGGGAGGCGGAGGCGGAGGCGGGAGGCGGGGAGGCGGAGACGGAGGCGGAGGCGGGAGGCGGAGGCGAAGGCGGAGTGAGGCGGAGGCGGAGGTGGAGGCGGAGGCGGAGGCGGGGCGGGTGGGGCGGAGGCGGGAGGCGGAGGCGGAGGTGGAGACAGAGGCGGAGACGGAAGCGGAGGCGGGAGGCGGAGATGGATGCGGAGACGGAGACGGAGGCGAGGCGGAGGCGGGTGAGACGGAGGTGGGAGGCGGAGGTGGAGTGCAGAGAGCCGGAGACGGAGGCGGAAGTGGAAAAGGTGGGCGTGGTGGAGACGGAGTCGGAGGCGGAGGGGGAGGCGGAGACGGGGGCGGGGACGGAGGCAAGGGTGGAGGCGGCGGCGACGGAACACGAGAGACTGGCCTTCTTCATTTGTTCATCTAGTGACAGTTTTGGCGATCAAAAGTGATTTGATTTGTAAGGATACGAAGGATAGTACAAGATGAAAAGGCATTAAACGATTTTCTTCGTAGAGTAGTTTGGAGAAGGATCTTTTCCCTGCAGGTTTTGACCTCGTAGGAAGATCTGATGGAAGCTGTCATCGCTGGGTTGTGCGCAACCCCTTCCCCTCCATTACGGAGGAAGTGTGTTGCACAGGACGTGCAATAGCCTCTGTATTTCGCTCCGATCAAGAATGTAGTACGACTTCTAACTTTACGAAGAACGTAAAAATTTAATTGTAATTTAATTTTTGTTATTTAAAAGTTAAATGGACGAAGACCGACGGCAAAGGTAACATGCCGTGGTTTGACGCTTAGCTGCAGGGAAACAATGAGGCCTGCTGCTTGTCGGGGATAGTCCAAGAGAAGTGGAGGGAAGACAAGAGGAGGCGCATTGCTGCGAGACAGGAAAGGAGGGGGATAGGACTTGGAAGGCAAGTGGACCGCGGACCACTCCAGTGGCAGTGTCGCTCCCTAAATTTAAGTTTTTTGGTCTTTAGTGGATGATTTAAGGCGAATATATATATATATATATATATATATATATATATATATATATATATATATATATACACACATACAGGGTGAGTCACGTAATGTAACAATTTTATTACAATACATACTTACGATAAATCCTTATTTTTAATCCTTCCATTTCTTAAAAAAAAATCTGAAAATGGGGAAGGATGGAAAGCAGAGTTCAGGAAAAAAACTACAACAGTTTTGTGAATATTTGGGATATGTTTTGTATCTTGAAATAGTAAGATCTCTTCCCTTCCCCGAGCGCGCGCTTGCTGGTGGAGCGCTGCGTGACCTTCTGTGGCGGTCTGTTACATTCAAAATATCCGTTAAGGATTGGTCGCAAAAGAATCAAAATTTCTCAAAAAAATCCTTATCTAACATATGACAATATGTATATCATTGGATTTGTCTTTTCATAATAGTCTGAAAAAATATGTATAGTTCCGTTTGAAAAAACAAAATTACCTCAAATATCTCGTAAAATACAAGTGATAAAATAGAAATAAATACACTATCAGTTAGCCCTATTTTCTCATGCACTTCCGTGAAAACTGCATTTCAATATCTTCAACCGTTCAAAAGTTACAGGAGGTGCTAAAGTTACGTGACTCAGTAAAAACGCTTATCGGGGTGTAAGATAATTTGAATGAATTTCCTCGTTTAATATAGGGAGGTTATTTGTCACAATCGAAGGTTGCTAGAAGAGGGCAACACATTTGTTGATAAGGAACGAATCACGACAATAAACAAATAATGGAAACAACTATTTCTGTTGACGGAAAGTTTTTACGAAAAGGTACCATTATCTCTTTTTGGTCATTGCAATGAGTGAGACAAAGATACCTCTTTTTGTTTCGTAACTCGTATAGACAGTGAAACTCTTTAAAACAAAATTTGTAGTGTCTGAATATAATGTACATTATTATATAAATAGTTGTTATACATATGTTTTTTTGTGCTATTTTCTTACGTTTTGGTGTTTTTTCAGCGCTATCTTGTGGGAAATGCTTAAGACCATTGGGCAGTTCAGTTCCAAATCTAGCAGTTGGACAGCTGATGTCATTTTCCCATCAAGGGACGACATAACAAAGCCCAATATCCTCAGTCAAATGTCTTCATTTCTAGTGGACGAATATTGGCGTAGGCGTTTTTTCGGAGTGATTGGATGTGATTGGCTCAATGTACGTATTCAGCTCAAACCACCATTCCATCAATTATCATTCATCATTCACTCTCATAATTACTCTTTTCATCACACACTGAGTCACAAAGGCGTACCATTGCTTCCTAGTCTGCATGCCCTCTAACGTGTGGGTTAAACGTACCTCAATAAATTATTCATTTGACTATGTATGGGAGTTGTACATGATTATCTGATAAGGGAGGTTGATCGACATACAGAGCTGAAACGGCTGAAAAGGCCGCTTCAATAAAGCGGGAGCATCCATTCATGAATTAACGGCGAGGACCTGATTCGTTTTCCCCTTAAGACAGGGCAATTATTTCATCTTTTAAGCAATATCCTCGCCCTGCAATCAGCGGCCATGTGCATTTTGTAGATTAATATGTATTAGGTCAGAACTTCCGATGGTGACCCATAATACTTTTTTTGTAGGCCGGAGATTACTGTGTTAAATTTGCGTTTCAGGTATCAAAAAAATATTTTCATGCTCGGTCTGAAATTTCCTTATGGTAAAAATTGAAGCTTTAAGTGTGTCTGGGAATCAACTTCACGAATGGAAAGAAACAACCAAGGATGAGTAGAATAAGAAAGCGAAAACCAGGAAATTAATTATTTTATTCTGTTGTTTAAGGGTACACTACAAGAAAGTTTACACTTTTTATATAGACAACGTGAAATTAACATAGTTTAATATACAATATATAGTAACACCATTTGAAAAACATTACACCAGATGTCTGTATCCTATATTCTCAAAAGATCTATTGGGCAGACACCTGAAATAAAGGGTAGTTCAAACCGGAAGCCAGGTATAATTGGCTGATCACTTCAGACAAATTTATCTGTAAATTGGTTTGACTGATTGATTAGTAATTTCGTGTTCATCAACGGCAAAGGTTATTATTCCTGTAAGTGTTTTATTGTGGTAGTGTTGTGGCAGTGATCTTCCCCCGCTGGATGGCAAGAACTGGCACCGAGCTACACGTCGGGTAGCACGGTCTTCCCCAACAAGGTATCTTCCACCACCTGGGCACCGCCCAAGCTGGGACAAGCTCTAATTTTTCGACTGGTCTCCCTGCATGTGCGGTAGTGTAATAGATGCAAATATAAATGTGAGTAAGTAAATGATGAGGTTAAGACAAGAAAGATGAAGAAAACATCGCGCGCGGTCCGTTGTCCGTTTTTTAGTGCCCTGCTCTGGCATTTGCCTGGTGTTGATCTAAGAAATCATTGAAAACTACCGATCAGAGCAGCCGGCCGCTAGAATTCTCCTCCAGTCAGCGACTGAATTCGACCTAGGGTCGACAATGCTCCCACCGTCGGGAGTGAACCCTAGAAACTCCCGGTCAGATGCACTGCAGAGACATCAATTGATACCCTGAGCCACCTAAGCCGGTTAGTTGGGTTCAGAAGGTGGGGTTCATCCCAGGTCCGCACCCGGGCCTCGTGAGCGCTCGTCGTCGTCGTCGTCGCCGCCTCCTCCTCCGCCGCCGCCGCCGCTGCCCCCGCCGCCGCCGTCGCCGCCGCCAGGCGGTTCGCGTGACCGCGCGCGCCGCCGCCTGTAATTTGCCGTCTCTCGCAAAAACCGCCATCGGCGGCGGCGGCGGCGGCGGTGGCGGGGCGACGGGGCAGGCCGCGGAGTGATAGGCGCATTATGCATATTTCCATAAAAAGCGGATCCTTGGAGGCGGCTGGCGGGGCCGGGCGCGGTCCTTCACTCTGGCCGGGCCTGCGAGCGCGCGCGGCCGCGGCGGAGGCGGCGCTGCTACTCTAGCGGCAGGCCGCCCAAAATTCCCTGATCGTACGCTCGAAGAAATACTTGAATTCACACGTCAATGCTACAGAGCGCCAGGAAAGGCTCTCCGCTGTGGCACCTTGCTGGTGAGAGTGCTAGCAACAGAAATTTTGTCCCTAGCTGCAGCTTGTAACAAAAGAAAACGTGCTCACCACATTCATAACAGATGACGGACCCTTCACCTGTTACCTTGTGATCAGGTTGCTACCAATATAAATGTAATTTGTAGGAAGCCCTCACTCGTTGCGGACAGACTTTCCTGGCGCACTATAGGAGCCCGTTTCAGTGTCGGGTCGTCCTCAGGTTGCACAACCCCCAGATAATCGAAGAAATTCTAACAAATTGTTAGAAATACACGTTTTTCTTTTAATAACTTTTTGTATTCAATATTCAAGATATTACAGCAATATTGATGTATATGAAATCATTTTGAAATCGACGAGCTCCCCTATAGCACTCTCTTCGGTATGGTACTCTCGCAGGCAGTGCACCATGTGCACCAGTGCACCAGTACACCACTCTTAAGCTCTTTTACTGTCTGTACCCTTCGGCCCTACGCTTCACCATAGTGCATTCTTGTTTTCGAACAGCAAATAGCCACCAGCAGGGCAGAAGGGTGGGTGCTCTGGTTGCAGATCGCGGTGATGGGTTCGAGGGGAATACCAATTTTCTGTCTTCATCTGACACTAGCTGCAACTTAATAACTTAATTTTATGAATTTCGCGTGCATAAGTTGAAAGTGTTTAAGTTCAGTCCCTTCTCGACGATATTGAATGCATTATTTCTAATGTTTGGAAAATTTCTTTTCTTTTGACGTCGAGTTTGTTCATTCTAAGGGTACATTTGATGAGTCCTTTGTGTAAAGTCAGCCATTCTGAAATACTGTCCGTCTTTCTGTTCCTCTTCCGCACACGGAGTGTGTAATGATCTTCCCGGCGCAATTGCAGTTATTCTGCGAGCGTCGTTGTGAATACGAGTGTGTGTGGAAGATCTTTCCCTATTGCAATCTATACCAGTGTAATGAAATTTTCAAAATAAAATAATTTCGCTTTGGGTCGGTTTGCGCTTGCGCTGACTGAGTGTGACGATGCTGCTGCGCACGCATGTCTCGATCGCAGCGTTCGATGCAGAAATCGATTTGAGCTTTACGCAACGCTGCGAGGCATTTGTGGAAGTCTCAGCGTTTCCGCTACGCGATACCGTATATTGCGAGGGATGTATGAAGTAGACAAAATTCTTATGAAATAGATTTAAGGAAGACTATTCCATTCGTGAAATTAAAGCCAATCATGTTCAACTACACATATAAATTGCCCCAATCAGGGCGGTGTGTCTCAAAAAATTTATTGCTTTTTCTACCCAATTTTTCTTATCGCTCCTTCCTACTGTCCAATAATAAGCCGCGACTCGTCTATCTTATGAGGCGGTATGTATCGATCGCAGTGTTCACGTGCAAATAAACCGCATATGTACTCTACAATAACCATTTTGAATTTAACATGCTTTCAGTTATTTTCGAGATTTGGTGCATTTTGGAGCTTTGCTGGACGTAATTTCATTCGAGGAATAATTCTATTAAATACCACTCGTGCTTTGAAACTTCTCAGATACATCCACTCCTCGCTTCACGAGTCGGGAATTTATCAAAAATTTCCTAAGCACTGCTGGTATTACCTAATGATAATGCTATACTTAACATTTAACTAACGATTTTTTTCAATTTAAGATGTTTTGATTGCTGATTATGGTATTCAGAAATTGTTAGCTCACTACGATGTAATCAAAACAAGGTTATGCGAAATATTATTCATTCTTTTCTGTATAATGTGCTGCAAATACTTGAACGCTTAAATTTATCCACGTTTGTTTAGTTTGTAAAAGTTAGAAAATACTACTGTTCCTGATTATCGAAATAAACGCACATATGCCCCGCAGGTGCTTTGTTTGAATTGGTTGACTTGGACGTTCTCGAGTTTTTAGTATGGCAGGAATTACAATATTTCAATATTACGTAACTATTTCCAATAATGCGAAAAACTATGTAATGTTGGAACATATCTAGTTCATAAAAGTTTTTGTTCTACTTCAGAGAAAAGAAAATATTTGCTGTCTTTTTGAGAAAATATTACTTTATGTAAAGAACCCTCAAAATCAAAATATCCGTTTCAGATTCAAAGGGTCACAACATCAGTTGGATCGATCGGGGAATATTAATTTTTGTGAAACTCCTACGAATAGTTTAGCTGGTAGCGTTCTGCACATACGGATAGACGTTTTGTGTAAACCAATTTTTCGGTTTCATGTGCCCAGCTTGGGGGTAAAACTTGGATTCTCACTGTAAAGTCTTAGAGGAATTCTCTATTTACTACGTATTTACTCTAGTCTTAGAGGAATCTTCTATTTACTACGTACAAGAAGAAGAAGTATCCTCTTTTTGGATATCTGTGACCCACAAAACGAGTTAAATCTCGAAAAATCAACGTTTTTGCTGCAGCATTACAAAACTTTCTCTATATACTACATAAGTAGTAAGTCAGAAAGTAATTGTGCTACAGAATGGCACATAATACTTTCTCAGACTAATTTTTTTTCTAATACTTTTAGTGTGGGTTAGCTTTTCAGCATTGCTTCACCTTCTTTCCTGCTCTGTCAGCGCCAAATGGCATTTTTTAAAGATAATTTTGAAAATGTCTTTGGTGCTTCATGCAAACGAGTCTCAAAATCAAAATATTCGTTTCATAGTCAAAGGGGCCGCGACATCAGCCAAATTGATTAAGGAATATCAATTTTGGTGAAAATCTTGCCAACAGTTTAGTCGCTAGCGTAGCTCACATTTTGGACAGACATTTTGCCATAAACCAATTTTTCGGTATCAAAGACCCACAAAACGTGTATTCTGACAACCCAATGTGTTAAAGAAAGTTATTTACTACATTGGAACAAGATTTATCCACATTTTTGGTATCATGACTCACAATACTACTTTTTCTGTTGAAATTCACATTTGTTTGCTCCTGCATTACAATACTGTCTCTATACTACGTAAACAGTATGCGAGAAAGTAAAAATGGCGTAACTGGAAACGTAAAGTGAGAGGTATATCGAAGATACAGAATGACCGACACTAGATTAAGTCGAGACAATGAGGAAATCAACACGGGAAGATGAACGTTGAATATTTAATGACAACGCGACTTAGCATTCAGACTTGAGTTAGGAAACGTCCCCGGAGAAATATAATGTTGATTAACGCGGGGCAATAGACATACATACTGTAGTGGCAAGGTGGGGAATAAAGTGGAACCGAGGATGATTCTCACGTTCTGTTCCATTTTCATGTAGAAAAAAGATGATGTAGAAGAAGAGATGAGAATGACGACACAGGAACATGAAAAAAGAAAATCAAATCGTTGCTATTAACCGCAATGAGAACAATGTACGTTAGAAATATTGTACATTTATTCGCCATTTTCATGATATGTAAAGCATAATTTTATTTTGACTTAGGTTTTATAGATATAAGCTCGTATGGTTGAGAAAAATCATTAGTCCGAAAATTTCAAATTAATAAATGGTTGGGGGCGGAAATTTATGAACGTGATATGATAGTGAATTATATACTTCTTGCATCAAAATGAAGGCAAATACCAGATACAAATAAAGAAGAAATCTTCATAAATTGTGCTCGTGAATAAATATGAATGGCAATTAAACTAGATTTTCGATTAAAATATAATTTAATCAATATAAGAGTAAAATATCACACCAGATTCGCCAACTCCATTTTAGAATTCACAAGAATCGGCAATGAACTTCGATACTGAGGTATTCGAATAGCAGAGAATTTATATGTGCCCATCAAGTACAAAATGACTTTTTTATGTCCCTATTTCATAGTTTGAAATCGTCGAGTATATACTCACGTATGAATAACTATTACCACACGGAAATCTGCATTCTAAACTGTACGTGTGATGACGACTACCCGAGAAATGTTTTATGACTTGTTTCCATCGCCACTACCTTGGATTCTCATCACGAATTCATTATTCCCATCCCAAATATGTTTATTCTGAGACGCTCATAGCTGCAGGGCCATGTGAAACTGATCTTCCTCATTATTAGGACAAGTTGGATAGCAGTGTTTCTACGAACTGGCTAAGAGAGTGGGGCGGGGAAGCGGGGGTGGGGGCGGCGGCGGCAGCTGGCCGGCGCGGCGCGGCCTGGCCTCGGTGGCGCCGCCTCTCGCGGTTTCCTTCAGCCCTCAATTACGGCCGTAGGAGCACGGAGCTCGCCTAGCACCTGCCGCTTGCGTAACGCTGCCCCCGCCCGCGGCCACGACTCTGCCATCACTTCCGCCCCCGCCCCCTCCACCGCCCCTGTCGCAGCTCCCGCTTCCGCCCCCGATGCCACCTCCATCTCCACGTCGTCGTCCTCCTCCTCCATCACCTCCTCCACTCTTGTTCCTGTCCCTTCAACTTCGCATGCTCCACCTCCATAACCTCCTCCTCCACCACCTCCATAACCTCCTCCTTCACCTTTACTTCCACCACCACCTTCCCCTCCTCGACCACCACCACAACCACCTCCTTCTCCTCTTCCTCTTCCTCCGTCACTACCACTTCTGCACCTCCTCCGCTTCTTCCTCCAGCTCTTGCTCCATTCCCATCCTTGTTTCCGCATGCGCCTAGGAACCGGCTATGACCCTGGCCCTGCGTGCACCTTTCCCCCACCTCCGCCTCCACTTCCACCTCCTCTGCCGCAGAAAGGTTCTCTTTGGCTCCCGATGCAGCCTGATGATTCTGATGGGTCCTGCGGTCGAGCAAACGCTCGCGTCTGTGGCCACAACCGATGGGCAAATCCGTCCCGGCGGCTTTTGGATTGCTTCGGGTTTCTTCGAAGACAATATTCTTGCAGTTCAATGCTGATGAAATATTTTAATTTAAAAAGCGTTTTTCATTAGATAAAAATGAAAAAGGCGCGAAACAGGGAAGATGCATAGCTCCTACGCTATTTAAAGTTTTGTTGAATGAAGTGCTGAAGTATAGGAGAAGGAAGTGTTGTTCCATGGGAGTGCTTGCCGGTGATAGTCAACTGTTTACACTCAATTTTGCCGACGACAAGGTGGTTTCGGCATAACGTGAAGGTTAACATTAACGTGTATGCTGAGACAGCTCGGTGAAGACAAATGACAAGCGGGATAAAAATAATACCTATAACATTTGAATACCTTGAGTGGGGACACTTAAGAACCTGGAGGAACAGAAAATAAGCTATACTAATTCCAGTGTTTAGGGATGAGGATAACTGACATAGCTGTTAATATGAAATAAACTGAAGAATAATGCATAAATAAGGAAACTTAACTGCATTCTATGGAGTAAAAAGGTAACAAAGAGGAATTCATGATTAATTGATTAGTGATTACGGGCGCGTCAACTGCTCTCATTAATGCGTTAAGTGTAGTGCATATTCTTTCCTCGTTAGGTGGCTGTGTTTTTCCCCCGCAGAATGGCGAGATCCAGCGCCAACCTACCGTCGGCTAGAGAAGTTTTCCCCAATCAGGTATCTCCCACCAGCGGGGCACCGCCCCAGCCGGGACAAGCGCTAACTTCCCGTCCCGTCTCCCGGCATGTGTGGTAGTGTAGTGCAAGTCAGTGTAAGTTTGTGTGTAAGGGGTGAGTATAGGACAAGGAAGAGGAAGGAAAGATTGCGAGCGGTCCTTGGTCCATTTGTTAAAGTACAGCTCCGGCATTCGCCTGGTATTGATCGGAGAAACCACGGAAACCTATCAGAGCAGCCGGTCGCTAGATTTCTGCTCCAGACTGCAAGTGGAATAAAATTAGTGTATAAAGCCACGGTAGAAAGCATTTTACTACATGGGACAATTATTTGGGATGTGACAAAAAATACGAAAACAAGGTTTGAGGACAATAGAGATGGACTGCTGGCGGAGGTGCAGTAGACATGTGACATGGATAAATAGTGTTAGGTATCATTTTCAGTTTATAGACAGTTATAGGTATCATATCAATATTATAGACAATCAGTTCAGAGTTCAATTCAAGAGAGAATATTTAAAATTAAACATTTAACAAGTGAAACAATGCATTTTATTTGTAGAATACGACTACTAGAAACTAATGCGTTCACTTCTTCAGGTACATTAACATCTAAGGATGGAAAAGAAATTTACAAATAATAAATTAGTAATTTCTTAGTAATCTGGAGGCTAACGCTGATCACCCGGGAATGTCGTGTCCAACGAACTCCTTGGCATCGAGGACGCCTTCCTCTGAAACCCACTTGCGAAGTTGAGTTGTTTGGCACCGAATCTTTCCGAACTAGCCACGAGAGGTAGTTACAGCTCATGTCGAAAACTTATGAGGTATGCGACTACACTGAATGGCGAAAACGTTGGATTCAAAACAGCAGAACAAAATGTCACGTAACTAACACATGTAAATTAATTAATTAAGATTAATAAAAAGCCTCTAACGTTGTATTGGTGTAAATTTAAATAAATGCTGACGAGTTTTCAAGTTAGTTGCAGAACATGAAGCTCAAGTATTGTTTGGGATATTTTTATCAATTTAATTACATAGGAGAAACAATGACGTGTGTCTTAGATGTATCCAAAGCACACTGTGATAAAAAAGCATAACTGGAAGTAGTCCTCTACTCCCATTAGGTACTAGAAGTACTGCAAATTTCGACCATCCTCCCAGATGGTGTACCGAGAGAAATTTTACGATGTTATGTCGCATTAAACCCATGATCATTTTCATGCAATTTCATTAAAAGTAATGATTTTAAGTCAAATAAATTATTATAAACGTGCCACGAAACATCGTACTTTATTTAGACAAGTATATTGCGAAAACATATATACTGAGAGTATCACATTCTCCCAGCCCTGTGGTTTGGGAGCTAGAGTGTTTTTATAGCGGGTACAAAAGAGATTAGATTATACTGCTGATATTTAGTCCTCCACTTTGATACATATCGTCTTCAGAAAATGGTATTGAGCTGTTTTGCATCATATCTGTGTTGTTATCAGATTTTGAATATCCAGTTTCCAGCAGATGGTGATAAATAATATCTTAAACCTAGTCATCGCAAATGTATTTTACGTATTATCATGAGTTTGTTTTCTTCTATTCTGCATCGTAAGCGTACTACAAGGAAATGCTTATATTCTGTGCGAAAAATAATTCATTACCATCCTGCTCGAGGTTACTGTTTACATTAAAACGGGCATTGCCCTTCTACACATGGACGTTTGTCGTTCGTGTCAATAAATGTGAATGAGGTTCTGGTCAGAGTGATTTTCAATAGATGGACATCAATTGTATGCAAAAGCGTTAATGAGTTGTCTCATGGATCTGGAACATTGTATGAATCGGAACATAAACTCCGTAATAGCAGGATATTGCTAGAATCGCGTTTACATTACTTCTTCTAGGTCACATCACGCGAGGGACTGACATGACATCGCCTGTAAATGACAGCGCTATTAGCAACTTGCTTCTTATTTGTTTATTCGGTGTAGTGTAGGATGTGGCTCTCTTGGACGCTGAAGATGTCAGAAAATAATGTAAGCACAAGATGAATTTAAATATTGTTCTTTTGTATTAGTTTGTGAACATCAATATTCTCAGAAACGTTGTGACCTTGATCTGTCTGTAAAGTATCGAGATGAGTAAATTTCACAAAAAATATTCGTAGCATAATTGCCGGCGGAATAGACATTCGCCATTTTAAATATATAACGTTGCGTCTTACCCGCCAGCAAATACGGTAATTCATATTAGTATTAAAAATTATAATTGTCGTTATTAGAAGTAGAATGCTTCCCATTTGGTCATTGATATAGAAATAATTGAATATAGAGCTGAACAATTTAGTTCTTGCACAATATGAATCAAAAGTCACCCAGTTTTACGCCATTCCTCGTTAAGCAGAGCAACACTAAAAAATACCAGTAATTGGCATTATTGGCGTAGAAAATTATTTTTGGCGATAAGTGTTATTTTATGTTCATACCCAATTTCAAATAGTGCAGTCTTCGTAAGTTTGCTAACCTTCCTCATGTGCTTCTAGCACTTTATAAATTGTAATACGAGGGATAACAGTTTAATACGTAGATAAATCTCTCACAATTATCAAAGGTAACACTTGTTTCTTGTAAAGTTAAGATTTACTGTCAGTTATGTTTTATATTCACTTGCGAGAGCATAAAGCATATTGATTTCTGATGAAGATGAAGAAGGAACCCTGGCCAAAGTTTGTGCAATCCATTTACCGTGACATTCTCGAATACGCTTCTCTCACATACCAATGAAAAGCTGTTTTAATATCAACTTACATTAATATTCAAATAATCTAAAGCGCAACAAAATTTTGGATTGTAAATAAATCTGTAATACATAAATGAATATGGCAAGGTAAAGAGTTCAAACTTACTTAGACTTTAATTAATAGATGGGATCCCAGAGTATTTTATTAATGCATTATATTGAAAGTGTATTATAATGCTTGTGCATAGAACTTATTTCATTATGTAATTTACGTTTAACAAAAACGCGTATGGAAAATTATGTTTATTGCTGACCTTAGTCGTTATTTGTAATCTAAAACGCTGCCTTTTCGAATCATTTCTCTTGTAAAAAAATTAGAATTATGATCTCAAAATATTGAGAAAATGTTGAACCATCATGCTCAGTAAATACCAAAATCCAATTATCCTTTTTAACTTGCATGGCCCCAAGTTCATTCAGATCGATCGGAGAATACCAATATTGAAGACAAGACAGGGAACGCTTTAGGGGCTAGCGTTGACTACTCAGAGAAACGATCAGACAGGCGTTTTCCCATCAATCGATTTTGCGATATCGCTGACCGACAAGACAGGTATTCAGAATACACAACATGTTACAGGAAGTAATTTCCTACATATCTGAACAAGATTTATCAGCTTTTTCGTTGCCAGCCCAACAATAAGAGTTTTTGTGCCGAAAATTCGCCGATTTCCGGCGCATGATGGTGTCTCTTCTTACGAAGTGAGGCAAGAAAGTAGCTAGTGGTGCTAAAACAGAACGTACTTTCCCGCCCATATTTTCACGCAAATTTACGCGAAAAGTAATAAAATTTTCGAAAAATTGTACATGACCTTATTTCAAAACCTGTCTTTAAAAAACAAATTTTATTAAGGAAAAAATCTCTATCTTCATAATTGTAGTTATAAGAAGACGCCGAAAATATTTTGAACTTTTGCAATTTTTGAAAAAAATCAGTGTTTTCAATTATCTGAGACCTGCACCATTCTCTTAATCGTCCTCCATTCTATCCACCAACTAAATGTAATAAATAACGATGGAGCCAGTTTTTTGAAAACTTAGAAAATGTCCCAGGGGCTTGATATAAAATACCCCCCAAAATTAAAATATCGGTTTCAAATTCAAAGGACCATGCCATCAGCCATATCGTTTGGTGAATATCAATTTTGGAGAAAATCGGCTGAACGGTTTAGCCGCTAGCGTTGTTCACAGATGGACAGTCGGACAGACAGACGAGCAGAAGTTTTGCCGTCAATCAACTTTTCGCTATCAAGGACCCACAAAACATGCATTCTGCTTATACCATGTGTTATGGAATTTTTTTCTAAACTTAGCATCTGGATTTATCCACTTTTTTGTTAGCAGGGCCCGGCCGAAGAGTTTTCCGGCGAAAATCCACCGTTTTTTTCGCGCAGCATTACATAACTTTCTCTTTACTCCGTAGCAAGAAAGTAAAAACCGGACTCTGTCGATCGTGAACTTGTACTTCTACCCCACGTGCTAATGATTCTTTTTTACCACACGACAGAAAGTGTTTATGTCTTCTGTGTAGGGAGCTGACTTTATCAATGCAGCTCACGCCTTCTGAGAAACGCAATCTCTTACTCAGAGAGGAAAACATGCACCGTGTGGTGGCGCAGGTCTGTCGTCGTCTGCTGTTGGCGCGCCCAGATACGAAAAAGTGACTAAGAGAAGCATCGTGTAAGATTGCACATACTTTGTTAAGTTTTTTTGTTACAAATTATATTATTCATATAAAGTCTTAACATGTAACATTTCATATAATTTTTCATTTTTTTAATTAATTTCTTAATATTTTTTAAAAAATAATAAGTCGTTATTGGTAGGAATAAGAATTCTAGAAAGTTGTTCGACACAGCTGTTTTGACTTCATGTTTCTGTTGAATCAGCTGTGACGACAAGGTTATCAGTGTATTTATTTATCTGTTCAGTTTCGAAGTTAGCTATTATTCGTACTTTATATTTCATCTATTTCTTAATTTGAAGTTAAGAAAATGTCTCGTCTAAACACAAATCACATATACAAACGCATGTATGAGCATTTAGTTCAACGACAGTGCAAAAAAATTTCTAAAACCGTCATTTTGTTGGGAATTGTATAAATATGTTTAGAAAATAGATTATTTTTACTAATAAAAATTCATAAAGATAGTTATATAGAATGGCCACGAAATAGAGGACAGATTTGCAAAGATTCCGCTCAGCTTAAAACTGTTCTCGTATAAAATGACAATACCTTTGATGTAATACATTGCGTGTGACCGACAATAGATTCTTCGTAAAGATTGTGTGCATTTATTGTAAGAATGCCGCGTCCTCTTGACCGATAGCAACAATTAAATATATTTGAAACTTATTTTTAGAATTGAATCTTTTAAATATTGACGTTCGGTTGAATTGGAATAATTTCTCCAGAATTGTTTCGAACTGTAAGTAGTCTTTGCCTTTGAGTAAATAAACATTGCACTCACTTATACTCCAATTTAAACATAGTGACCCTTCAAAGTCATGAGTTGGATGGAGAGGGAGGGAGACATTCATCCAATCGTGGGCTTCGTTACGGCTTAAATTTTTGGTATTGAAGCTCCCGATTGGATGACAATATGCCACAGTCCTTCCAGCTCGTGACCTTGAAGGGACACTACGTTTAGATCGGAGTATAATGTTCCTGTTATTTATTTCATGATATCCATTCCGATTTACAAATTCTAATTCTATTAATGCCGTAAGATGGCACTGTAGCTGGCGCCTGGCGTGCGAGGGTGAGGGTGAGGGGGCCGCCCCTGCATGGGGCCAGAGCGTTTATGTAAAGCTCCGCTGGGACACGTGCGCCGATAAGCGCGGCCGCTTCCAAGATAGTGCGGCCGGCGCCCGGAGACAGCGGGGCGGCGCGGCGGCGGCGGCGATGATTTCGGGGGTCGGCGTCCGTCCCGCCCCGCCCCCTCCTCGGGGTCGTCGACCGCTTGCCGCGTCCTCTTGACCGATAGCCGATATCGCCGATGGTCGCCGCCTGCGCCGCCGCCGCCGCCGGCCCCGGTTCGCGCCCCGTTGCGAACGCCCACGCAGCAGAGGTCTATGGCCGGCGACGCAGGCGCTGCCGGAGGAGGAGGAGGGGAAGGCGGCTTTGCGCGTGGAAATAACAAGTCGGTACCCGCACGACCGCACGGACAGTGACTGCTGTTCTGTAGGTATTTACTTGCAATGTACAACGAAAAACTTTGCCGATGAAGATGAGGAAGGGAAAATGGCAATAAGAAAAGGGTTACAATACTTCCCTTTATGGAAAAAGAGGACATTTCTTATAAAAAAGATGATCCTTCGTATAAAATGTTTTAATATAATAATGTATTTTTATTAAAGGCAGAATACTTACTATTGACAAAATAAATACTTCAATCATTGTCATCAAAATCACACAATAGATCTTCTTCATTATCATTGTCTTTTCCACTTTTATAGTAGAAATATTTGGTGGATGATGAAATCGCTCTCAACAATTATAACTTTGCTTCGTTTTTAAATCCTACAAGAAACGCTTTCAACTTTCAAGTAGGTGATTAAACAAGGATTTTCTTTTTGGTACCCTACTCGAAATATAAACAACGCAGAGCAGAATTAACTCCACAGCGCATAGAATCTCTAACCATCACCATTATACAATACGTTGTACAATATGTTGTACCAGCTGATGGCAGCACTGTCGCATTTCGTAGAGAAAAGGACGTAAATGTAGATATACTTGATACATGAATTTTGAGAGTTGGTAGGCAAGATAGTTGAAGTTCAATGTCATTTATTTTTACAACAATGAAATGTTATGATGTCAGGGACTCGAAAATGTTGAAAAAGTACAGTATCCTTCGTACATCATACGTCTACGTTGCAGTTAAAAGTAGTACCCCTTTCCAATAAATAAAGAGGGCATTTCATACTTTCTTGTAAAATCCACCCGGACAGTTTTTTGTTTCTTCAAAAAGAGGACATGTGTGGAGAAAAAAGACCTATAGTAACTCCAAATCTTAAGGAGTGATAGGAAGCGGTGTAAATAGATTGAGTGAAAAAAAGTGAAAAATGAACAAGAGAGATTAAGTGAATTAGTGTTGTAGGGCGAATCTCAAAATTTTATAAGGATGGATTCGAAATTTGAAGTCAGGTGAACTGAACAGTTGAAACGAATGCCTGGAGTAGTATCTCAACTGCCCTGAAAACTACCGAACAGTTTGAAATTCTTGGTAATATCAGGTTAGAGGCGTGTCCAGTAGTTTTCCTTGCTTGTTGCTTTCCTTTCCGCTTTCCGTGAACGCATTAAAACTTATTAGTTCTTATGCCAATACTTATCTACGTATTTTTACTGGCTTCAGTTCGCACGTGTTTGCACTCGTCAGTGCCAGTCAACTACTAGTTTGAAAAAATTGTCACGTTTTCAGAAAACCTGTTACAATACGTAGGGCGAAGAACGCCACAATATGAAGAGTTTTAAAAGGATTTATTGGTGAGCGGTCATGTACAGCAAATGTCATGACTGTTATTAAATTCTGAAGCAGTCGTCTATTTATTGAAGCTTGAGTGATTGCTGTAAGGTGCGAGTAGGACAATGACACTTGTTCATCCTCTAGATCATAGCCCCGTTCAGTAAATCACGTGCGGACCTGTAATTGCGGGGTCTAATTAAAGGGGTTCTTTCTAGTTAGTCCTAAGCCACAAAAATAAGATAATAACGCTGATATACTCCTCATATTTATTATTAGTTATTGCATTTTGTGCGTATTGTGATATTAGTGTAATAAATGCCGCTGTACTTCGGAGACATTTCTTCTCTGTGACGAAGAATGTCGGACTGAAACCATTTTCTTCTTCTTTCTCATAATGAACTCGGTGAGGCATAGGATTGTCTAGCAGGGGAGCCTAGCCCCTCAATTATTAAGGACGTAGAAATATCAACGGATCATACAGTGTCCAGAATATGAACTGATACTAACCTCTATATAACATGCGTTTTTAATGTATTTATTCATAATATATTTTAAGTCTTTTTTTTTCCTTTCTTCATTTTTGCAACGATTTACTTTGATGCGATGGACCCTTTTTTGAGTGCCCTTTATTTTACACGGTTTTACTTTTTACTTTCTCGTATACGTACGTACATGTGGAGTAATATATGTAGTATAGAGAAAGTTATGTAATGCTGCGCGAAAAAACGGCGGATTTTCGGCGTAAAAAATTCATTGATGGACTCTGGTCGCAAAAAAGTGCATTAAACCAGTTCATAAATTAAGAAAAAAATCCTCTAACACGTGGTGTAGCCAGAATCCCTGTTTTGTGGGTACTTGATGCCGAAAAACCAATTGGAAGCAAAAGGTCCCTCCGTCTGTCCCTCCGTCTCCTTTACAGACTGTCTGTCCGTCCGCCAGTGACCACTAATAGCGCCTAAACCACACGTACGATCTTTTTTCAAATTGAAGAAACCTATGTCGATTCGGGTCTAGTTGAAGTTTTGAAATTTTGAGAAACATTCTTTAAAAATTTGGGATACTTTACATGAAGCCCCCCGGACATTTTAAAAATTTTCTCAAAAACGGCTCCAAATTGTTTCTTTAAATTTCTTGTAAGAATAGAGTAAAATACATTTATTAAGGTGGCATACGTCTGATTTTTACCGTTAACTCTGGATTTTCGGAAATTGCAGAAGTTAGAATTTTCTTCGGCGTCTTCCTACAAAATTGAAGACAGGGATTTTTCCTTCAAATGAAATTTGTTGTACATAAATTGTTCTTTCAATAAGATCATGTACATTCTTTCGGAAATGTTAATAGTTTTCGTGCAATAGTGCATGCAATATTTGCAATTTTAAAAAACTACAAAAACAAGATTTTCTCAAAAACGGCTCCACATTTTTTCTTTAAATTTTTGATATTATTAGTGCCAAACAAACCCTATACCATGACAAAAACGCCATATTAATCTATTCCTCTGTTTTTTCATAAATTGTAAATATGAATTTTTTTTACTTGTCTGTCACGTCGGTAATATTTACATTAAAGACAATTTCTTTACATTGTTATATTTATGAGTATATGTGGTGTAAATAATGTCAAATAAAGTTTCTCGCCAACTCAACCGTTTCCTGTACAAATGAGCTCAAAATTCCGCATTTTCAGAAACGCCCAAACGCCATTTTCTCAAAAACAGCTCCAAATTTTTTCTTCAAATTTTTCTAATAGATAGTGTCATGTGCGCTGTTTAATATGACGTAAAGTTCATTTTGGTGTATTCATTTGCTTTTTTTCAAAAATTACATAAATGTATTTTTTTAAAATACCTCTCAATTCGTTAATGTGAACATTTTCATCGCTTTGTATGCATTTATTAAAATTGTGAATGGAAGTGTTTTAAATGGTTTCAAATGAAGTTTTTCAAAAACTCAAGAGATTCTTGTGAAAAAGGACTTCAAATTTCGCATTTATAGTAATGCTTAATCGCCATTTTCTTAAAAGCTCTTCAAATTTTTCAATGAAAATATCTATATAGGACGAGTTTTAATTCTTCTTTAATATTATTGAAGTAATATATCGCTTTTAGTACTAGGAAAGCAAAAAGTTGAGAAAATGTAAAAAAAGTACATTGGACGACGATAGATGGCAGCTGGCCAGCGAAAGGAGCAAAACCTTAAAGGCAGACCACACCAAGGAAATTAGAAAAACTATACTACGAGAAAGTCTGTGCCATTCTGTAGCACCTCTAGTTCACCTTAGAATGTACGTAGTGAAGAGGCAGTTTTGTAAAGCTGCGGCAAAAATCGGCGATTTTCCACAGAAAAAATTCGTATTGTGGGACCCTGTTATCGAATACGTGTATAAATCTTTTTCCGATATTTTGTAAATTACTTCCTCTGACACATTGTGTAGTCATAATCCAGGTTGTAGGTTTTTGATACCGAAAATTTTATCGACGGTAGGGTATGAACCATGTACATGGACATTTAACGTCACTCCAAAATTGTGTTTCTAGTGTTTATTAAGGTATTTGAAATGGCTGTTCTGGTTTCACGATCCAAAGATTTTAGGATATACGAGTTCACAACATTCCAAAAGCATTACATACCCGTTCTAAAGGTCCGATTTGGCAGATCCTCGTTTTCCACACGTGCCACATCGCTCTGCACGCCCACTGGTCGTCACGTACGTTGTTGATCACTGGTTGCTAGGCGACAACGCAGAAACTCTCTTGCCCATCTCGCATTATTCCCAAGAGCTTCCCCCTGAATCATTCTCCGGCATTTCTCCCATGAAGAACGGCTTAAATGGTGTATGATTGCTGCTTGAAACGGGTTCCCTTCATCTGACACGGTGGCAGTCAGACAACTGATTTCACATTGCTCTCTGAGGTAACAGAGACGCAGATCCATCTCTTTTTTGAACACACATTAGTAGAGTTAGTAGCAGTATTTATTTCTTAGTAGCTATTCCTTTCACGCGACTAATAAAATTATGTGATCCCATAACATTTCTTTTAGACCGGGAAATATTGCTCAGTACATCAACTTATGTCACTGCAGACCTTCTGTTCGAGAGGTCCTAGGTGCGAGTCGCGACGATGGTAAGATTTTAGACATTAGCTTGTCAGCAAGGACGAATTCAGTCGCTGCCTGGAGGAGAATTCTAGCGGCCGGCTGCTCTGATTATTATTTTTCCGTGGTTTCTCCGTTCAACACCAGGTGAATGCTGGAGCAGTACCCTAACAAGCGGACCACGATGGACGGACAGTGCGCGATCTTTCCTTCCTCTTCCTTGTCCTATACTCTCCCCTGACACACACTTACACTAACATGCACCACACTACCACACATGCCGGGAAACCGGTCTGGAGCTTAGAAACGTGTCCTTGCTGGCGCGGTGCCATGGTGGTGGGAGGTACCTGGCAAGGAAAAAACCCGCTAGCAGACGTAAGTCGGGGCCGCGTCTCGCCATTCAGCGGGTGAAGAATACCGCCACCTTCCGAGAAAAAATACACACTATACTTACGGGACTAATGATCCTAGTAGTTGACACGCCCAGCATCACTAACAATCAATCAATCTTTTAGAAAAATACTTGCCATGACTTCTGCTCCATCCGTAGTATTTCGTAGCCGTTACAAATAATACAAGAAATGATGTGCTGTTTTAGCACCACTAGTTGGTTTTGATATATAGATGTTACAGTAAAATTTGTCCAATTCGGAATATGAATAATGCGGAATTTTGTCCAAAGTCAGCTTAAATTGAGGTCCTGACAAACATAAATTCTATAGTATTGCACTTTAAAGTGTGGAATCTTGTCAAATATGAACGAAATACTGGAGCTTAGAACGTGCCCTTGCTGGGGCGGTGCCATGCTGATGGAAGATACAGGGCGTGTACCTTCAAATCACACATTGAGCAAGTTTTGCTCTATTAATTTTATTCATGAATCATATTTACATCTTGAATCATATTTACAACTATTTAGCTACGTTTGGTCTATAAAGTATTTTGGTGGTTAATTTTGTTTCGTTTTATGTGCAATTTTGATTTATCTATCAATATGTTATCAATATGCTACCAATATGTTAATGCATACTCTTGCGGTATCTGCGAACTTGATAGGTTATCTGAAAAGACCCTCAGAAAGTAACGAAATATTTGCAAACATATTGTTTGACTTAAGAGTTGTTTATGTTTCTCATGGCAACATATATTCCTTACATGTATGATTATTGTAAGTGATATTCCAATTGTATATATATAGGAAAAATTGAAAGGAAAACGGAGAAGAAAAAATAATCCTTTCTTGGAATTTTGCCAAGCAGAGAATGGAATTCGTTTTTTTTCATGAATCAGAATATTCCAAAAACAATGTTTATTGACGGCCAAAATTGGCATAAAAGACGTTGAAGAAATCTCCATGAATGGCCAAGAATACATGGTGAGATTCATGTTTTTGAAATTGATTGTCCATTATATGTCCAACTCATATGTTTTCTGATGCTGGGTCGTTTTAATGAAAAGATAAATGTTATATTCTTCGCCCGCAGACAAGTGAAGAGGACCAGATACCTATGCGTGTAAGTAAGGATGTCCAGATCTGTTTTGTCTAAATGCTTAGCGTTTATTGTGTATGTAAAATGCTCATGACCCTGAACTAGATAAAATGACGGCGAAAAGAGAAAAGGATCCAGCACAAGTCAAGATATTTAATCAATCATGGCCCTTAACACTCGGCCCTGGGCGAATTCTGTTCTTTGACGGTAAAGCGAAGAAGAATGCAGTGAAATTTTACGTCAATATTGCGTGTAAAAGAGGATGTGTTCCCGATATAGCATTTCATTTGGCAGTTCATTTTCATTACAACAAAATTATTCGAAATTCAAGAATTAACGGTTTCTGGGGAGATGAAGAATGCTCATCGATTCGTCGATTCCCTTTTCAGAGAAATAAGCGTTTTGACGTTCAGATTGTGTGTACGGACAATGAATTCTTGGTGGCTGTCAACGCGGAACACACATGTTCCTTTGCCTATCGTGTCCCAGTTCATTATATCGAACTTTTGCACATTTCTGGCGACATTGTTTTGAATAATCTTCACGAAAGGAAGTGCATCTCGTACCCAATGACTATCGACGGCAACTTCCCTCATGCTCTGTATCTTGGAAAAGGAGCGAAAATCGACAATGTGGAAGTTTCTGACATTAAGTATACCCCTATGTTAGTTTGTTTATCTGATGGTCTCCATGTAGGTAATAAGTTGATAATATTAGGGGCTATTAAATTATTTCCACATTCTTTTTATGTAAATTTGCAAGCAGGTGTTCGCATTTGGCCATTTTCTGACATAATTCTTCAGGTCAAATTTGAGATAGAACCAGAAAACATTACTCTAGTGTGTAATTCATGTATGTCAGGTAAATGGGGGAGAAATGAAATAACTTTAGTTAACGTTTTGAGAACTGGACATTGCTTTATACTTCGTATTGATTGCCAGAAAGACAATTATTCCATTATTGTCAACAAAGAACCGATTACAAATTTTAAGCATCGTTCATCTCCAGATGATGTTGAAGGTTTATTGATACAAGGGGATATTTATATTGATATTTTGAAAATGAGGTAATGCTTTATGAAAGTTTTTGTCCTTCGGAAATCAGGAATTAAGAATTTGAGAATCAGAACATTAATTTTGTTTCTTGTTAACATTCACAGGCTCAATTGGCATTTGGTAAAATAATTTATGGACATTTCAGAAAAAAAATTATGGGCACGATAAGTAATTGAAATAAGTTGTTCTTAAACTATGCAATCCCGAAAATAGGTGCTTATTTCGAAAGAAGCTGGAGATGAAAACAAGAGAAGTCTCCGAACAAAGTTTCTGAATCACACAATCTTCTGGTTTCTCAAGTAGTACCAGCGAACAGAAAACTTGTGAAAATATCAATAAAGTGGAACACCAATGCAAGTAATTAACCATATTTGCTTCTGTGAAAACATATTTGTATGCTATTGAATTGGCATATTTATGTTTCACGATATCTGTAAATTCAAATAATAATTTAAAATAAATTAAATAAATTGTCTCAAAACGCAAATGTGTTCAAAAGTTAAGATTCGATAATTATTTAGTTTATTGGCTTTGATGTTATTTGTACAATTGGTGTTAATTGTGCAATTACTGAGATACATGATTGTCTAAAAAAATAAATGTTTATATTCACAACGTTTTTCTTCAAGCTTCTTTTATGCTTTATCTATTTCTTAGTATGTTGGATGAGAGAGTTAACTTAGATAGTGTTCGAGATATGTGATATTTTGAACTTGTTGATTCATATCTGCTGCAGCCTTTTGAAAATATTATTTCCCTTCATTAAAGAACGGCGAAGTCATTGTTATACGATATACTAGTCCTGTAAAGGTCTACATATTGGTGTAGTTTAACAAATTGAAGTTGGTTAAAAAGTGAGAGCGGCTAGTCTTAGGTGCAAATTTAGGATTTTCCTATGTTTAATTTCATACGGGTAATACCCGCATCTACGTAAGAATTGAGCCAACATGCCATGAAACAGCTGATAAATATTGAGAGTACAACCTCAGAAGGTTCATAGAACATTTTGCAATAAAAATGTGTACAAGTAAACCTATATAGAGTTAATGGATATGAAATTAGTGTAATTATAATGCTTTTCGTTTTGAAGTTTTGGGACAAAAAGGCCCTTTTCAATTTTTCTCCGGATTCACCCCTGTCTTCAAATCATCAGAGCCATGGCATGGCAATTAAAACGCTTGTGAATATTTTAGGAAGAGAGGCATTCAATTTTATAATAATTCATGGAATAAATTACTTCACGTATATTGTAATCTGCCAAACGTCAGGCCAGTGGCGTAGCATAGTTTTCAACCGCCCTGAGCGAGGGAACCTTTCGCCGCCCCCTTATTTAGGTATTTGAACCTAAAAGGATTATTTAGGTATTTCAGCTTAAAAGGTTCAAGCTTGGACAACGAAGCAGGTTGTCAACATGCAATTACAAAAATAAAAACCTAAATAAAATGTTTAATTCGAATGTATACGTACTCGAACAATACAATTTTCAACAAAGTTCAGTAGTGCAACTCACTACACGTACTAACGAACACTGAAATCACAGTTTGGAAAGCGCATACATATACACAATTAAGTTAATGTGAATTGGACGACAG
Source organism: Teleogryllus occipitalis (assembly GCA_011170035.1). Classification (NCBI taxonomy): domain Eukaryota; kingdom Metazoa; phylum Arthropoda; class Insecta; order Orthoptera; family Gryllidae; genus Teleogryllus; species Teleogryllus occipitalis. The sequence goes on from BLKR01002533.1 coordinate 55,075, forward strand.
ACGATCCATCAATGAAACTTCCTTTGAATTGTTAAAGCGTCTCTCACGAACTTCCTTGAAGGGACTCATCCGTAATGTAATGTAATTTGCAGGTATTATTATACAATATTGAACAGTCGTCTCTATGTGATAGGAGCCATTCTAGGTGAATATTAATCATAAACAATTCAAGCACAAAATAAAATACGGGTAATTCAGGCAAGTCAGTACAGACGGTGCAGCCAGACGCTACAGTGAGTACATATTCATAATAGTATTCATTAATATACAAGCATAGCAGCATTAGCATACAAGCATTCATAACAGCAAGATATATTATTTAAAGAAGTCTTCACAGAATAAATTATGAAAGATTCCGTGCTCATCACAATCGATCCGAATCGTAGGTGCGACAAAAATATGAAATGAAATGGTTTAAATTTTTTACAAGTTATTTGTTATTGTTATTGTGAAATTGCCGCCCTCTAAAAGTGCCGCCCGGGGCGGGCCGCCCCTGCCGCTCCCACTGCGCTATGCCACTGCGTCATCTAGTCTCCAAGCATTAAGCTCCATTACTAATTTTCAACGCGCCTAGAAATTGAAAGGAAACAATGCCGTCTCGGGCCATGAGAGAGGAGCCGTAGGTTTCTTTAGATACCCAGGAACTCGGGAAAATACAAAATCAATGAAACAGTTTCGATTTTTTTGAACTGAAAAATGTAAATATTTGAGTTTGTTATTTTGCGTCTTCTCACACGGCGCGTTTTTAATTTTTAATTTTATCGGCGTTTCCACTTGTCAGCGGTTGTCTCTTATATTGCAGTTCCCGTCGCCTCTATCTACCCGTAGGCCAGCGTCAATTCTTCTTTCACGCATGGCTTCAATTATTTCAAAATTTCAGGTTTTACGAGCCCTTTCCCTTTTCACTCTTCCTGGAGGAGAACAATCGAGGGCATTCTTAGGTCTTAACTTCATCTTGAATGTGACAGTCTTCTCAGATGGTCATACCATTGCAGCGTTTTATTTCCTAATCTGTCAATAGATTCCGTTTTCTGCTTCCGTTCTCTGATCTCTGTTTCTAATTTTATGCATTTAGAAATTCGGCAGATCCGTCCTAGTCCATCCATTTCTACTGTACACAATTTCTACTTTGACGTTCCATCAGGGTCCAATTCTCTCCACCATAGGTTAGAATACTTTCAATAAGAGTTCTTACAATAATCTTTTTTGGTTTTACGTGAATTTTCCAACAACATAATACTCGTTTCAACATTCTTATGGCTCCTCTTTTCTGTTTAATGCTGCCATCAATGTCCTTTCCACTATTTCCAGACTTCTGGAGAATTGTACCCAAGTACTTGAACTGTTCAACTAATTCAATCCTTCCTACTCCTTGAACATCCATGTTAGTAACCTCTGCTTTCTTCAAATTTAAGTGCAGCCTTTACATAGGCCTGTACTATTTTTCAGGTCATATATTCCGCATCTTCCCTATCTTGAGCCACTATTACCTGATCATCCGCTAATAGTACCGAATGTATTACTTGTCTTTTTACCAACTCACCCATTCCTTAACACGAGGCATTCCATCCTTTAAGAACCTCTTCTAAGTGAATTTTTAAAAAAAGTGAAAGACATTTCACATTCCTGTCTTAAACTTTTGGTAGATTTAAATTCATCAGAAATTATATTTCCGATTCTTCCACAGCTCGAGTATTCACTTACATTTTCTTTCTGAGTTGGAGACATTATTCAATTTTAAAATATCGTAGTGCCCTCCACAATTCATTAATAGGCATTGAGTCGTATGCTTTCTCCAGATCAATGAAAACCATATGAAGCTCTCTTCCTTTCCAACTCATTTTCTCACACATTTTCTTCGCATAAAAATGTTATCCATACAGGACTTTCCTTGCGTAAAACCACTGGTTGTCCAGAAGTTTTCATAGACACACTTGCCTTCAATCTATTCCTCCAATTGATGCTATTAAACTTATACCCGAATAGTTGTTCAGATCTTTCTTACTTCTTTTCTTGTGGATAATCGAAATGTATGACTGATTCCATTCAGTTGGAACGTAATCCGTTAATAATATGTGAATGAACAGTTTAGTCAATACTCTAATGTCCACTGTACTTGTACCTGGACCCACCGCTTTACCATTTCGTGAAGATTTTAGAACTTCCCACTGTGCGTACCGACTGAATTTTCATACTCATTGTGTCACTGTTTACGACACAGCAGACAGGTTCGGTTACAGCCAGGTCCGAAGGAAGAGCCCACCTGCCATTAAATATATGCTATTCACGTGCTGCGTTATGGAAAAGCAATATTTTTGATATTCTTGACAAGAACAACACTCTTGTATCATATAAATACATTGCTATTGCAGTTTTCATAAATACTTTCTTAAAATGTTTAATTTATTGCAATTTTGAACGTGAAGATTTTTCGTTCTTGAGTGTGGTCAGTACTTTTTGGAAAACGATGATCATGCGATGTTGTTGAGCATCATTTATGCTTATGTAGGCCACTAGTTGTTTTATATTTGAGAAGGGACTCTAGCCCCCTTCCAGCTCTCCCGCTAGCGACGTGCCTGGCTCGCTGATAAATGGGTGGAGCAGGAGGGGTACCGCTGCTTGAATAAAACGGGGGCGCGTGCGGGGCCCGCGACGCGTTTGTTTTGGCTGCGGAGGCGAGCCGGGCAGTCGCGCCACGCACGCGCGCGCCACGTGGCGCCGCGCGCCGCCCACAGCGCCCGCCCGTGAATCACGGCGCTCGGCGCCATTCGCGCTCCCGCCTTTTAAACGGCCACTGGGAGTGTGAATGATCTCGGCTGTGCGGGTGATGACGCGTCGAAGGTTCGATTATCTTTTCGTGGTCTTCCTCCAGCAGAACAGCCCTGAGGAAGACCACGAAAAGATGGTCGACACGTCGGCAACACAGCCTTCGACGCGGCGTCACCTGGACAGGCGAGATCATTTACATGACTCTGGCCGCGGAAACCTACGACTTCACGGCCACTGGTAGTGATGGCAAATTTTACCAAAACATCCATACATCGATGTTTCGTTACATCGCTAAAGGGTTTTCGATGTCGACGGAAACGTCGATGTTTAAAACATCGGTTTGAATTATAGACAAATAAACATGGTATTTTCCTACACATTTTTAATTACAGTACGTAAAATGTATATATATATATATATATATATATATATATATATATACACAACATATATATAATTGTTTGGTTAAAAGCATGTTAGCAGTATGTAACAATTATTATCGAATGTAAATAATGAAATTAAGAATCAAGAACATAGAGTTTTACTATCGATTTCATGTTTCACTGTCGATTCAGGCAATGACACGCCTGGTGATAACATACATTCATAGCCCGAGCAGCTCCCAAACTTCCTCAGATTGCACAGGCGAAATGGGCAGCGTGATAAAGAGGATGACGCAAAACAACGATATTGCTGTGGATTGCTGCTACTACTCTACAACATGCTCTTTATTAAAAAATAATAATAATTTAAAAAGTCGATGTGTTTGCAACAAAAAATCGGTGTGTAGAAAACATCAAAAGCAAAATATCGAAATTAATATATCGATGTTTCCGTTGGAAAATATCGATGTTTTTTGCCATCCCTAGCCACTGGAGATGGCGGCTGAGACAGTTCACAGCGTCAGCGGTTGCAACAGCACTGTCTCCGACCGGAAAGTTCTAGGATTTAATTAATTGATTGATAAGTGATCCCGAGCACGTCAACTGCTTTGGTCATGAGTCCCGTAAGTGAAGAGCATGTTTTCATTGCGGGAAATGGCGCTGATCTTCCCCCGCTGGATGGCAACACCCGGCGCCGACCTACGTCGACTTGCGGGGATTTTCATCAGTGTGTGTGTAAGTGTATGTGTAATTAAGGAGTGAGGAAAAGGCAAGGAAAAGGAATGAAAGATCGCGCGCGGTTCCCTACCCGTTTGGTAGGGTACTGTTCCGGCATTCGCCTGGTGTTGATCGGAGAACCCAAGGAAATTACCGATCAGAGCAGCCGACCGCTAGAATTCTCCTTCAGACATCGGCTGAATTCGACCTAGCTGTCTAACTAATGTTGAAATCCTAGGTTCGAATCCTGACGATGGCGGACGGTGGTTTAATAAACTTACAAAAAGAAACTAATCCTAAACTATTAGGCAGGAAATCAACTCTATCCCTAGAAAAGAAATTAATAGTCTTCAAGGACATATTGAAACCAATTTCGACGTACGTAAGCTAATTACGAGGCTCATCGTGCATATCAAACATTGAAATTCTGGAGAAAATTCCAATTTAAGTCTCTTCGTAATACAACCAACGCTCTCAGGTATGTGAATAACTCTACACTCCATCGATATCTAAAACCAGAAACAAATAACAAATCACGTTTAGTAACGAATGTCAGAAGAGGTTCAAACCCCATTCTAACCACCTGGCAATGAACTTACTACACAACAGCAAACCAGAAATACACCTCCAACGCACCATCTTCTGGATGCACCATTTTGACCTCAAGTTCCTAAAGTTTGTATTTGCTCATTGGAGATCATGGCTGCGGGACTACTTCACCTACGTTAATAGCATAGCTGCCGTTATCCATATTTTTCTACTTACGTAGTATAGTGAAAACTGAACAAGGGAATGCTGAAAATATAGAAATGCTGTGCAAAAATCTCGCATTTTTCACAGAAAAACTCCATTTGTGCGCCCCTGTTACCGAAAAGTGTAAAATTCTTGTCCTTCTGTGTAGTAAATTGAAAAATTGAAAAAAAATGTGAAAAAATAGGCGCCGTTAAGCACAACTCGAAAGAGGGCGAAGCAAAACCGAAAAGCTAGCTCAGTCTAAAGTCATTAGGAAACTAACTAGTACAAAAAAAAATCTGTGTCATTCTCTAGCACTACTAGTTTCATATTGCATTGGGATTTCCGTGAAGTACATGCTGCCAACAGTGTCAGTATCAGACACTGTTCAAATTTAGAAGTAGTGAGGTTGAAAAGATCAGTCGAACCTTCTGAAGTTCACTGCTGCAGTTAGCCAGTCTTTCCAGCTTAATACTTTCACTTGTATCATCTCTCCTCCATCTGTCTAGACTTCAGATATATCTATTTTTCCAACTTCTCTCTTCTTTAATACTTGGAGCTTCTCTCTTCTTTAGTTCTATTACTACAAATAGATTTGTTTTAGATTTACTAAAATGTAAGATCTGACATCTGTCAAAAATCTTATCATTGCTATTTTACTTATTTGCTGCCAAAATACCTGGATTTTAAAGGCATAATTGTTAAAGGTTATGTAATGCTTACTCGGATTAAAATAAGTGACATTTCATGGCCGGAAATGAACTGCCAATGACACCAGATTTGACGGAAATTTCTCGAAGAGATATCAACATTCAAGTATCGTCTACTATCGTTCAATCACACCATTCAGTCGGCGCATGGGCGGTTGTGACAATGCACCGCAAGGCGGCGCGAGGCTTCGGTGGCGATTTGGACGCTGGCGCTGCGCTCTTCGCAATCCGCGCGGGCGACGACGGGGCGGCGGTGGCGGCGGTGCGCGCGCGCGCGTTGCCAATTGTGCCAATCGACGGCGGCGGTCGTTCCCCGTACTGACCGCCGCCACCGCCGCCACATCCACCTCCACTGCCATCGCCACGTCACTGCCTCTCTCACACCCCCGTTGCTAGCACGCGCGTCTCCGCTACCTCCTCCGCCCCCGCCTCTACGTCGCTCGTCCTTTCCTAGCCCTCTTCTCTTTCCACCTGCAGCGGTGCATCAACTGATGTCACTGCAGTGCCTCTGACCGGGAGGTCCTAGGTTCCAGTCCCGACCGTGGCAGGATTTTCAACACTAGCTTTTCACCTAGGTCGAATTCAGTCGCTGCCTGAAGGAGAATTCTAACGGCCGGATGCTCTGATCGGTAGTTTTCAGTGGTTTCTCCGATCAGTACCAGGCGAATGCTGGAGCAGTACCCTAACAAACGGACCACGGACCGCGCGCGATCTGTACTTCCCTTTCTTTGTCCCATCCTCTCCCCTTACACACTCACTTACACTAACATGCACTACACTATCAAATATGCCGGGAGACCGGTCGGGCGCTTAGTGAGGCGATACCTCGCTGGTGGGAGATATCTGGTTGAGCGAAACCTTGCTAGCCGACAAAAGATCGGATCTCACCATCCAGCGGGGAAAGATCACCGCCACCTCCCGACGAGGAAAAAATGCACTACACTTACTGGACTAATGACCTCCGTAGTTGACGTGCCCGGAATCTCTAACAACAACCAACAAACCCGTCGCTCGTCCTTTCCTAGCCCCCCCCCCCTCTCGGCTGTCACCGTCCCTCCCACCTCTCCTGCCCCCCGCCCCGCCGTCGCATCGGCGGCGTGCGCCGCTCGTGCGCGCAAAAATATCCGCCTCCGCCTGTTTATCCGCGAGCGTCGACCCGCCGCGGCGCGGCGCGGCGCAGTTGGCGCGGGAGCAACGGGCGGCGCGCGCGGAGGCCCCGGGAGACGCGAAGCCTCGCCGCCTCGCGCGCTGCGCCTCTTCCGATCCGGGCGCCGTTTCGCCACCGATCTTTGAAACGCGCGTGCGAGGCCAAACTATTCTGTTTCTGTTGCAATTGCCTCACATCGCAATGCCATGTTTGCCGATTTATAAGACGTACTTTTTTTCCTTCAGTAACTCGTCAAAAAACAGGATGCGTCTTATACAACGGATGGGCATTTTTGTAAGCGTTTGCATTTTTTATATATAGTATTAAAAAATCAAATTTTTGTACATTGAAAAATTGGAATTTGTATTTCTACAAAATTAATTATAATAGAAACTTAAAGTTTTGAAAGAAGAAAGAATGCTGCAAATTTCGTTGTGTCAACGTCATGGTGTAGTAGATGTATGAAAAGGCACGGTCTTTCCAAGCGTGCCAGAAAAATATAAAGATTCCCAGCTGAATATGAAGAAAAGTTATTTACTATTCACGGGCCACAATCCCCATTTCTTTCATAAACATAAAAATCAAGTATAAAATTTAACATTAAAGAATTAAATCTGTCTTGAAAATAGGAGTCCGTCTTATGCATCGGCAAATATGGTAATTATTTTGAACATAACTGAACTGTTTTCTCCTTCTTGGAGGAGACAGATTTGAGTGGTTGAGGAAATAAAAAGGGTAATGATGTTCAGACAGAGAAGGAGTGTGGATAATTTGTTTGCATTAGGATCGTGCGATATTTGAAATAGAAAGAAATAACATAACAAATTATCGATTACTCGAGGGTATGAAACTTCTTGTCGATGTTTCAATCGCTTTATCTATGTTTGGACTTGCTTACTATCCATGGTTGCACTAAAATTGATTAGCTTTGAAACCCAAATCATATTAGGTTTAACTATCGTCAATCTGATAAATCAATTCATAACGATTCATGTAGATCTCGGAGAGTATAGTAATTCAAAACGTTTCACCAATGTACACGTAGGTGCATCGAAATCAAGAAAAACGCATGTGTCTCTAGAATCCTTTCAGAGTTTCCGAGGGAAAACCGGCTATGAATTTTGATAATTGATTTGACTTTTCGGGAGTAATCCAATGAGCTACTGATCACCTCTAGTTCGCGTCACAAATCACGTTTTAGTTTCTTAAAAACAAAAAATAATACTTTTTAACACAAATTTCTAAAACTTTTCTGAACGGATCCCAAAAAAGAATTAGTTCCATATCAGGAATCCAACAGGCGTCGAATGACACCTCATTGGTCCAGATTGGTAAACCGGAGGTGGCCTAAGCGTGAGTAATGGACAAACGCAGGTTACTCGATTACTCTAAAAGGATACAGCCAAACTTCAATGTGTACTTTTTAGTATACATATATGTCTAGAAAATATTAAAAAATTCTGCTTAAACTGAAACGACATTTTTATTTTAATACATTTTATTTACTTTAACCTACCCTCAATATCTATTTAAATAACAGAGAATAGTGGATGCAGAACCATTGATTATTGGGATTTTTACTTCCTTACTTATTATAAGAAGGGACCGTTTTGGCGGCTGGCCATTTTATGCAACATAACTGCAGCTTAAGTCCATGCACTCATTGTAGCAGTACTTTCGTTTAGAGTTACCTGATTAGTATATGATTTTCTTCACAATCTCTTGCATTGTCATCGCTCTTCATGACATTCATTTGTTTCCCAACCTGTCACTCTGGTCCCTTCGTAGACCATACATCAAATATGAATATACCACCTCCATACATGAAATATGAATCTACATGAACGTATTTGAAATAGTTATTAATGGCATTATGCCGATAACCAGAAAATTCCAACCGAGTCGACTGTGAGTTAGCGACCTGGTGTCGTTCAGCACTTTTTGTGATACCATCTTGTAAAAGAGAACCGTCACATTGAAAAGAAATACGCCGACCTGGATGAGCGAGATGGCTAAGAGCGTGTACCGACTCACAGCTTCGGTTCGAAAGGTCGCAAGTTCGAGTCCCGCCTTGGGCATTGTTGTTTGCTCCTTGTCTCTCGTATGTGTTGTTTCTCTGGGGACCTCGCGTTCTGCTGACCGCAAATCAATCGGAGTCCGCAAGTGTGTTAGTATCTAGTATATGATCGAATATGCGTCGCATCGGGACGTAAAGGGTAAGCGGCTGTCGGCTGGATAAGACATAGAATGAAGAATAAGTTCCTAGAGAAAAATGCACTCGTACACAATCTGTTGTTACGACTCATTTGTGTCGATTGTTCCTAACGGACTGCGGACAGTTACAATCCTTAATGGACGCCGCTATAAAGACGAGATTTTCGTTCCTGTTTGCTAGCTTTTGATTGATTGGTGATTCCGAGTGCGTGAACTTCATTAGTGCCTTTAGTGCAGTGTTTTTTTTTTTATCGCGGAAGGCGGTGGTGATCTTCCCTCATTGGATGGTGAGATTCGGTGCCGGCCTACCGGTCGGCTTGCGGGGGATTTCCCCAACCAGGACTCCCCCACCAATGAGGCACGACCCCAGCTGGGTCAAGCTGTAAGCACTCGATAGTGCTGAAGTGTAGTTGCAAGTGTAAGTAAGGGGTGAGAACAGAACAAGGAAGGGGAAGGAAAGATCGCGCGTGGTCCTTGGCCCGTTTATTAGAGTACTGCTCCGGCATTCGCCTGATGTTGAGCGGAGAAACCACGGAAGACTACCGATTAGAGAAGCCGGTCGCTTGTATGCTCCTCCAGACAGCGACTGAATTCGACCTAGCTGACAAGCTAGAGTGGAAAATCCTGCCACCGTCGGGAGCGGGACCCTCGGTCCTCCGGTCAGACCACTGTAATGTCATCAATTGATACCGAGAGTCACTTAAGCCGATGTTTGGTTGATATAACAGTGCAGGCTGGTGAAAATATACTCCCGCCGCTCCGCGCGGAGTGCCAATCCGAGGGAGTGCGCCGCGAGGGCGCGTGCGGCGTGGGGCGCTGTGATGGGCCGCCTGGGGCGCGGGGCGTGCGCGGCCTATCGCAGCGCTTCTTGCTACGTGCCGACGCAGCGGCCGCGCCGGGGCCTCCGCTGGCACCGCCACGTGCGCACGTAGACACACGCCATGAGCCATCAAGTCCGCACGTGGAGAGCTCTGGCGGAACTACGGGCCAAGTACGTTTATCTAGAGACAGACGTGTGAATGTGAATGGAAAAAACAGGCGAGAAGAGAAGAGAAATGCAATCGCGAAAGAGACAAATAATTTTGGCAAGGGCTGATCTTTAATTTTAGTAATGATCAGGACTGACACTAATTGTTTGAACAGTGCAGTCAGGGAAGTATTGTTTACGTAATACTATTAAGAATGTGAAAGGTTTTAGTGTCCAAAACTTGTTTAAAGGCTTCTTTGCGTTTATTATTAATGGAATTTAGTAATTTATAATATGTAGAAACATATTTATTAATTTAGTCGAAAGATAATGCGTTTGTTTAAAATTGAATTTAAGAAATTCCGTGTTATACGTACATTATATTAACATTTAATTCGTGCCAAATTGATGACAATAAAAGCACAATGACCCAATGAAAACCAACTAACCAAAACATTCATATCAAATTTTAACCACATGAGCATTGGATTAAATTGTCATAATAAATTAATTCCAAATTCGCATGCACGATTACAGTGCACAATCATAACTTTTGTAGGGGGAAAGGGCTATAGATAGTGTCCAACTGACTTGCTGGTCTTCAAAATAATTTTTCTTCATGGTGGATTTAAAATGTATAGATTTATAACGTATTCAATGCAGAAACGGAATAACTTTCGTTACTATAGAAACTTTGTGAAAATACATTTCTGATTGTGCCATCGCCTTCTGGCAGGAGTGAAGCCCCCACCCTCTCCCCACTTGGCTGCTTCTACGACATATTCGGTAATTAAACCCTCGGCGTGTTTATTCTAAAACGGTATGCTTGCACGCACAGGATGTGGCAGTCGCGGTGTCAATGAATTGGACTTTGAAGCGGCTGCGACTCCCACGCGCGCTGCGCAGCGCTGCGCAGTTCGCGAAACTGTAGATTGTTTTCGCCGCCGCGCTCAGGAATCCAAACAGCTAATGGCGAAGTGGATCCTGAGTGGCCAGAGGACGACACGTTCGAAGCCTTAAGTGTTGGGTTCGGTGCCCGGTCGCTGATCTCGAATTTTGCCACGGATTGCGTAATCCCCCACGCCCCCCACGCAGCCAAGAGAAGAACTTGGAAGAAGTTTCGTTATTGTGTTCTCTTTACACTGGATCGCGCGTCTGGAGGTTTCGTTCTGTCCCTATTGCCAGAGCCACAACAGAAACGGATTTAATGATTCATCTTATGCGTTTTTCCTGCGCCTCAGATTTCTTAGAAGGACTTTGAGGAAAATATTCAGCCCTCCAAGATCATTTCTTGGACAGCTCTAAGAATAGTTCTGTTAGAGCTGTTTTTTCTTGAGATGTGTCTGTAGTGTTAAAAGTAAAAATATCCAAAGTTTAAAAATCACTGTATTATGTTTATCATAAACTCGGTAGTCAAACCCCATCCTTATATTGTTTTATGTTGTTATGTATATGTGTGTCTATAAGTTTTATGTTATACTGTTTATGTTGTTACGTGTTTGAACCTGTTTAATGTTTGCATATGCATACAATTGAATTCTATTCTGGTAGCAAATATCTTGCCGTGTTCCACAATATGAATTAAGAAATAATCAAACCACAAATTATTTTTGTGGTTTGTTAATAAATTTTAGTTTGATAATTTATTAATTCATATTCACACAGTTAAATTGTAACGTGAAATTCCTAAAAGAGAATACCAGCTGGCAAATATAACCTCATACACATTTTTACGAGTGATTAAGTTATTATGAATATAATATAAATATTTCTTCAGCATTTTGAACTAGATCATAAGTTACTAAATGAAATGTGATTTGATTGCATAACATCCCATGTCTCAACGGGATTTGAAATTACAACAATAGAAAATCTGAATTGTTGCTCAAATCTATTGATGAGGTACGCTCTAAAATCGCTTTGCCGCCAAACTCCTCTATCAGGCAGTGGTATAGAACGATTTTCCTAAGGATGAGCCAAAGTGACAGTTCGTGAAAACAAGTGAACATCACATGTATTTCAGAGAAGTATCCCTCCGCCGCGACAGCTGTTCAGTCACGCCCCTTCGTAAAGTGCTAATGGCTCCTGTGAAAACATCCCTATGCAGAAATCTAAGAGTTTCGCTTAAATATATGCACATACGCGAGTTCGGGAAATATTTAAATTTAATTGCGTATGTGGAAAATCTCTTAACATGCCCTCACAAACAGTAAAAGAAAACTGCCACGAATGTAAATAGAAAGCTCTCGATCACAGTTCGCCACACAACAGCACGAAGACAGGAACCACGTGCATCGGTACGCATCTCGCATTCAAGTATCGGTTTTCAAATAAACATAATTTTTATCACACAAAAAGTAAATTAATGTAATGTTTATAGAAAAAAAGGATTTTTACGGAAGAGCACATAACACTGCACTTGCTAATTTCATTTATTTCTCGCGGTGCACTATATTTTTGTCGGATGAGGACATCACAAAAGGAAGCGTCGAAGCCATTTACTAGTTAGCCAACTGCAAACGAACGAATACAGGAAGGGAGTTTAATGAGCTCGAGGGCACAACGACCACAGAACCTTCAGTTATGTTGCCAGCACTAGCTGTCACTTTGGCTCATCCTTAGGAAAGTCGCTCTATAATGCACAGCTCCTGGATGGAGCGCGAAGACGGAAGAGCATGGAGTGTACGCGTGTTACGTAACGCCGGGTGCTAGGCACGCGCGATGCGCCAGGCAGGCAGTTGTCCGCGTGTGAAGGTGGTTCATCCCACCCGGTGACGCAGTGGAGCTTCTGTGTATCGTGCAACGTGGAGCAGAAGCAGCTGCTACGATTTTTGGTCACGCCAATGCGGAGCATTCGTTCCAAGTATGTGCTTGTCACGTGGATTCGTGTCACGTTGGACTTCCGCACACTGATTCTGGAGTACTTCTCCTAATTAACCGCGGGGTTTGTGCGATGCCATTGCTTTTTGGCGTATTCCAAGTGATGAAATTGCCTTTCGGTTCGCAGAAATATTGAGGGTTTTTTTTACGTCTAAATTTATTCGAAATTTCTACGGAACAGTTGCGTAATAAAATGCTCTACGAGATCATTTCAAAGGGGGTGCCGAAATTTACAATGGTTGTGTTTTGCCTGATTTCTAACTTCCATTGTGTATGTTATTGGACGATCATATAATAATTGAATTTTTACAACGTCAATATTTTTACAACTAAAATATCTGACATTTAGAGTGTTGAAGAGGGAAGTTTGAGAATTTATCTCAACCAAATTTCGTGATTTTACTTTCTCGTATACGTACGCATATACCCAGAAATGCAGAAAAACTTGCTCAATGCAGAAATATGTCTAATGTGAACATAAATCGCGATCCGGGGCAAACATAAACTCTACAGTATTACATTCAATAATACGGAATCTTGTCTAATACCCCCCCCAAAAAAAACAAGTATGGTCCCTTCAGATTCCGCATAAATCAAGTGTCACTGTAGTACAGAGAAAGTAATGTAAAGCTGCGGAAAATCAATTTCGATATTTTAACGTAAATACAAGTTTTAGGGTCCCCTGCTACCGATTTTTTTCTTTCAAAATCGCCCGTCCGTTTTCGTACATCTGTGAACAATACTAGCGCCTAAACCATGTGACAAAATTAATTTTGCCCGGTCGACCTGGCCCGCCTCGCAGCTCTGCAATTTTGAAAAACATTCATACCTTTTAGAAATGAGACAGAGTTTGAAGTGTTGGTATACAAATTTACTTTTTCACATGTGTGAATAAATTATGAATAAAAAAATATTATAAGCACTAAATTTTAGTAAAATCATATAATTAATAGAATAAAAGCCTATCTGCTGTTATCTGTTTATTATTTCATTGTTGAGTTGAAATCGATCTATTGAAAGCATTCGGCATTTTTTCTTCGACCAAATGCGGTGGCAGGTTTTTCGACAATAGCTTGCTAGCTAAATAGGTCGAATTCAGCCGCCCTACTTACTCACACTTACATACACTACACTACGACACATGTCGAGAGACCATTCGAAAACTAAGAGCTTGTCCCGACAGGAGCGGTTCCCCGCTGTTGAGAGATACCTGGTTGGGAAAAATCTCGCAAGCCGACTTATAGGCCGTCGCCGGATCTCACCATCCATCGGGGGAAGACCGCCACCACCTCCCGCTATAAAAAAGAGGAGGTGACGGTGATCACTACAGTTACTCCGCTCACGGAACTGAAGACCTTAACAGTTGGCGCATTCGGAAACACTAATCAATCAATTAACACTTGTTTGTTTATTAACTAATGCTGTTGTGAATTTTTACCTTATATGTTGAATTATTGGGCTACTTTCAACATTTATTTATTTATTTATTTAGTCAAAAACAGTCAAAAACTATGTGACGTATGGGGCAGAAAATCATCTGCGCACGCTTTCTTGAGTTTCAGAATCACTTCCCAATAATTTAACCATTAATAGTTGAAAATAATAATAATAATAATAATAATAATAATAATAATAATAATAATAATAATACCAAATTTTGAAAAGCGAGAGATTAACATTTCAAAAACTAGATATTTTCGTTGCCAAATTATAGAAAACTTATTTTTAACGGTAAAGGAACGAACAGATTTGATTTTTCTGTATTGTTAACAAAATAGAAACTCACCTAAGCTCTACTACCACTACAGGCAAAAGGAAATTCAACAAAACGTGCGCATAGTGAAGATACATTTACGTCCAGAAGCAAATCAAGGGGCCATCTCAGCATTTGCTCAATGGATCAAGGAAACTGGACAAAAACTTGATCGAGATGAGGGTCATTGACCCGGAAGTACATTATTTGTTACAGGCATATTGAGTCTTTTTTTAAAAATTATACAATGCAAATGTAAACTAATTCATTATACTATATCTTGGTTTTGTTAAAGTAAACATTATTTTTCGTTTTGACGATCAGTATAGTCTCTAATTGTATAGATTCAGTTTTGCAGCAGAAAAGTTTTTACTTTTAACTTAAATTTGTGTACCAATTTTAATTGTTTAATTTCATCTGGCAGAGCGTTGTAAAGTAACGTACATGTATTGTATGTGGACCATTAAAAGAATAAACGTTTAGAACAGTTGTCAGGGTTATTTGTCCATTCACCTATGCTGACTACCTCTCTTTTTAAAAAGTATGTAACACCCTGCACATTCTGTATTGCAGAGACAATTAGAGAACAACTGTAGATGTGCGGAGTGAGAAATCAAAACAAAACAGCAGCGTTTATCGTTGAAGAGAAGGTGAGTAATCGAGTGACGTTGCTAGAAATGACCTCTAAAGGGAACACTGCAATTAACTTACCATTATGTTCAACTAATGATACATTTTTTGTGTCATGCTCTACTTCTTTCTTACCTTTGGTATGCTCTCCTTGTGTACCTTCAATTTTTACTTTCTCGTATACGTACGTATTATACAGAGTAATATACGTAGTCAGGCGCGGCTCGTCATTAAAGGCTGTAAGGCGGAGTTTCTCCTGTTTAAATCGCCGCGCAAAAGAAATTTAAAATATATTTATAAATGTATTTATTAATAATGACTTTCTGAGTTACATTATGTAACAATCATGTCAACATTTTGGTTTGTCAGTTCGAAAACGGTCGTCCGTAACGCATTTAAACCTGTTGTCAGGGAATACAAAAGCGTTAGGCTTCCTCTTCTTTTTGCCCTAAGGCGTGAGTAAAACGAGGAGGCGAGACGTCATGCATTCACTGCACAGGTTTACCGGCGGACGAAGGCTGCGGCCAGGCAGCCTTCAAGGGTAGAGCGTAGTGTCTGAAAAAGGGCGTGCTCACCAGATAGCATTACTATGCACCTCAGCAAAGTGAAATGAGAATCAATTAGTTTTATCAATTTGCGATAGGAACGCTACTCCCTTATACCTGCAAAACATGATTGTTGTTGATGTTGGATATGAATATGCCAGGTGCAAAATAGTTCTAAATAATAAAAGTTTAGAACAAGTTTGCACCTTTTATTACTTAGGCTGCAGTGTGTCGTACCTAATAGAAAGCGATCTTGATGTGAAACTGAGCAGATTCCAGAGAATGTGTGGAAGAATAAGAAAAACATTAAAAAATAAAACCCGAAGAGACACTCAGTTAACATTTTATGAAACACTTGCTGTCCCAACATTAACCTATGGATGCGAAAATTGGACGTTAAATAAATCATCAAAAAGGAAAATTCAAACTAGCGAAGTGAAGTTCCTGCGGAGTGTTGCAAATTACTCTTTATTAGATCATAAGAAAAATGTGGATATAAGACATGAACTAAATATTTTTAACCTCTTCGAAAGAGTCGAAAAACAAAAACAAAATTGGTATTATAAGAATATTATGAGAATGAACGAAGCCAGACTCCCTAAACAAATTATAAATTATGTACCGACTGACAGAAGAAGAGTTGGAAGACCAAAGACTCGGTGGATTGATGATGTCAATGTTGAAGAGGACGGAACAGGTCTACAGGCCTAATCTGTGATGCTGAAGAAGATAAATAGTTCTTTCAATAAGGTCATGTACATTGTTTCGGAAATGTTAGTAGTTTTCGTGCAATAGTGCATGCAATATTTGCAATTTTAAAAAATTACAAAAACAAGATTTTTTCAAAAACGGCTCCAAATGTTTTCTAATTTTTTGGAAGAGTCCGAAAAAATTTTGAACTTTTACAATATTCGAAAACTCAGGATTTTTAAGGAACATGAGACCTGCACCATTCTCTTAAACGTCCTCTACACTATACAACAAAAAATCAAAAATAATGGAGCCACTTTTTTCAAAATCTGGAAAATGTCTGAAGAGCTTCTTGTAAATACTCTCCAAAATTGCAATATCGGTTTTAAATTCAAGGGGCCGCGACATCAGCGAAATCGATCGGGAAACATCAATTTTGGAGAAAATCGCCTGAACGGTTTAGCCGCTAGCGTTGTTCACAGATGGAGGAACAGACGTTTTGGTGTCAACCGATTTTTCGGTATGAAGGAGCCACAAAACATGGATTGTAGCTCCACCACGTGTTAGGGTATTTTTTTCTCTAAATTTAGCAACTGGATTTATCCACTTATTAATTACCACAGCCCTGTAATAAGAGTTTTTCTGCCGACAATTTGCAGTTTTTTCGCGCAGCATTACATAACTTTCTCTCGACTTCGCAGCGAGAAAGTAAAAATGTAGATTATCAGCTGCGTATGATGAGAGGCAATCCCGCAGCCGTCAGCTGCGAGTACTTACACGATAATTTAAGTCCCTGCACCATCGCGGCCGGGTGTGACAGTACAAAGCCCTAAATACAAACATTTTTGAAAATGACCCTGCTGGCGGTTGTCTGGTGCATTGCGGATTCGGTGATTTAATGGTTAGCGTACTGGGCGTTCAAGGACGAAACAATCCTTTGTACACCTTCCTTCGTAGGGAAAGTAAAGCCGACCTTCCCATGTAATATATTTCCTGCATGTAAAAAATCCTCAAGCCTAAAAGAAGCCTCTGAGCTAAATTCAAATCGCCTCTTTCGCCGCCCAATATAATACCTTCTTTCTCCGCTAGATGGTGAAAAGAGCGAGGCGAAATTTGCGTGGTCAGACGGAAGAGCGGACCTGACGGCCCGAGTCTCGCCACATAAAATAAGGCATTAACTAACTGTGCCTCACCGGGGGCCGTACGAGTATGAGGATGCAGCACAAACAACTGACGGAGAGCCCCTATCGGCGGAGGGATCTGCGCAGGAAACTCGTAGCTGAAGATATGAGTTAGACGAGCCGTAAGCTTACTATTATTATGAACTTTATTTACTGAAATAGGTAAATTAGAAGTAGTTGATATAATATATAGTTACGAGTAGTTAATAGAATGTTGGATACGGAACATTGCTGAAAATGATCTAGCTTACCATTCCATGTTCCAAGTCAAAGATCACTCCATAACGTTGTTACGTATCTTCAGTAATGCAATATCCTATATTGCCACGATAACATAATTACAATCAATATTTTCCTCCTGTTTTCCAAGCAATCCCTGGGCGCTTTACTGCTTAGTCTAGTCGTCGTGAGTCGAAAGAGTAGTGCTTTTGCATGCGGTACAGGCAATAAAACATATAAAAAACGGAGAATTTACTCTCACCTATTCATTTCCCTCGCCATTGTGAAATGCAGGGTGTATTTACAGTCTCGCAACTTGCACTCGTATAAAATTTGTAGTCGCTGTCTCAGCTCTCATCTAGAAAGCAGCAGCGCTACGCCCGTACGTTTTACTACCAGAATGCAAAGACTTTGGCCGTAAAAGAGCAGATGCAAAGCACGCGTACGATGTACTGAAATTCATTTGTCAGGGAGCAACACAACCGAACCACCCGTGTTCTGCAGAATTTCTTCCCCTTGAGTTATAACGTTGTTTACGACCTTATGCGTCCCGGCGCGAAAACTTGTTACAGGAATGCACAGGGCAGGAAATTCGCTTTTCCATCTCGCCGGCTCAAAGGAAACTCCGCGCGCGAGACGGCGGGGAGCAAATGGTGCTACATAAAATGTTGCAGTTCCACTTTGGCGAAGGTTGACATAAAATTGTCACGTTTTTATGCCATTTAACGAATTTACCTTCGGTATAATAACTTTTTTGTATTTTAAGTAATGCGGGCGAACTATCATATATTACTTTTGATGTTTCATCCCATTGTGGAGAATTGGTGTAAAATAAGTCGACTTACTTATTGTTTCCTCGAATAGATACGATGAACTGTTCACTGAGATGTGACCGAGCTTTCTATTTGTCACTTGTGTTGTTTCATTTCTCATTTTGTTTTTCTAGGTATTTTTGATTTTTTTCTATTTCCTCTTCTTCTTCTTCAAGGATTGGGCATCAATGGCCCATCTGAGCCCGTATGTTTACGAACTATTGTTTGCATATTTGGTTTCAGATGTCATGCCGCATTCATTATTTCGATTATTGTCAACGCCATGTTCCACACGTCCATGTTTGTGTCCCATGTCCATGTCCACGGTTCTGTCTTTTCTCTTTTTTTTATTGGTTATTTAAGGTCGCATCAACATCTTGGGTCATTAGCGACCACTATTGCTGTTAACGGTATGGTAACTATGTGGATGAAACGATATGGTGATTGATGATAAGGGGTGAAAGGACGAACACAAATACAACCATGCCCGAGGCGGGACTCGAACCCGCGACCCTTTGGTCCGAGATCACTACTACACTACTGCCTTAGCGATCTCGGCCACCGGGCCGGCGTCTTTTCTCTTTCCTGCATGCTTCTATCATATTTTATTTGGGCTAACACGTAAGTAAAAGTTGTTAAGTTTGTTGGAACACCTAAGAGTTTCGAGAATTCATGTTTGTTCGAAAACACTTGGGTCTCAAAACAAGGAGGCTATTTGTTATGGACGCGTCACGAATTTGCTTGTACTCGAATCGTCGCGAATTCGTCACAAATTCGATTGTACGGCAGCAGCCGATGATTATTGAGGGGGCACAACTCCGAATAGAACTTTAGTACAGGCACAGTGGAATATTTTTTTCTTAGGAGTTTACCTATAGTACCCAGTTTAATCGAAGTATATAGATAACCATACATTGTATTTGTATGAAATTACATATTCGTTGCTTCATTAAAAAAAAGCAAAGTTTTGCCTAATGTTTATGAATGAGACTTTTCGATGTTAACTGAAACATATGATAGTCAAATTTTGCTTATATCCTAGGCAGAGTACATATTTTCACAAAGGTGAGGAATACTAATATATCGCTGTATATTTAAACATTTTATTTGCAGAATGTTTCATATTATTTCAAAACAAGGGAAGAGAAATATTTTAACTTATAGTTCAAATTTCAGTTGTGATTCGGATATAGAAGGTCTGGATTTAACTTAACAGGATGTTGTATGATTCAAGATTGTCCCTCAGTCTGATTTCGATTGAAGTTTTAGACAGCAGAAAGCAATACTGAAATTAAATGTGCTGGCTGTCATTTAAACTAATGATTGGTTACTCATTGATCAAAGATCAAGGAACTTTTAATAAAGGAATTTGCTATCTGGATCAAGGAACTTTCAGCAACACAAACATTCAATCTATATCCATACAATAAGTGATTAAACCTTGTTCTGATGGATAATATTAAAACTAAGTTATTTGGCCACTACATTCATTCAATTAAAACGTTAGAGTAATATACTGTTTTCTCTATTTTTATCCGATTTTTAGCCCATATTTTATTCCATATTCTGAACATTTTTAGTCAATATACGTATTTAGGTCATGTTATTCCGTTTTTTTTCTCGAATTTAGGCTCCCCTCGTCTGTAAACTCTCTGGGTTTTTGGATGAAAATTTCGGAAAAAATCAGTAGGCTATGCATTCCGTATGTTATTGTATTCGTGTTGCAATAATGTTTCAAAATGGCTCACTCACAGCAACTTATTAAAGTTAATGCTAAGGATTCTGCAGATGGGATGTTGTGTATTAGCCTCACCTCCATTTTTTGTAATCAATTTACGGAAATACATGGGAGGTTGACGTTTCAAGGAATACGGTGAATCCGAGCCCTAGAGTAACGCTGTGTCGGTTCGCAGTATCATCACTGTGTATGGTCTATTCAGGTCAGTAGACGATTGTTTTGTCACATTCTAAAATAGTTGTTATTGTCTCAATGTTCCCAGTTGTTATTGACTCAATGTTCAGTGCGTGTTGTTGGAGGTTAGGAATAGTTTTCACTTTCACATTTACATTGTGTCAATATCGCCGCTAAAACGAATATTGTAAGAGTTTGTATAAATCATATCATAAAGCAGATTGGAATATCTATGGATGTGAATGAAAACGTATGCCATCATTTCCGAATTTCAAAGAGCCCGCGTTGTTCACTTTCGTCACACTTTAAATTTTAATCAAAGAATTATACATGTAAATAATATTTCTTACAAAGTTTCAGTCTACTTTTCTTTCATTGCAGCTAATAAATACGTTGATATCTTGCAAACATATTGTTTTTGGTGGAATGGCAGGAGTAATAGGGAGTAAAACGACCCAAGCGTAAGTTAGCCAACGTAAGTGAGATGAATGGGCATCATTTCCACGTCTTCCTCACTGTCGACGCCCCCCGGAGGGGGGGGTGAACCATGACCACTTAGGCGGGCATAGTTTCTGGTGGAGAGTTGAAGAAACCCACCCGGATCCTAAGTTTTACGGAGGGACTCACGTCGTTAGCTTGAAGGTAGAGGTAGTGAGTAGCCAGTACTAAGCTCCATGTTGCCGGGTTCGTCCGGTAACCCACCAGTCGGGCCCCAGGCGCGTCGACCTTTAGGCGGGATTGGGCGAAGAAATACTCCGGTTCCCACATGTAGAAGTCCACACGGGGTGATGAACCCCCCCTGCCAGATTGCCTAGATTCCAGCGGTATTCACGACGGCAGGGGAAAGGTTGGTTCGTTGATTGGTTGTTAGTGATTCCGGGCACGTTAACTAACGAGGTCATTAGTCCCGTGAGGGTAGTGCATGCTTTTCATCAAGAGATGGCGCTGATCTTCTCCAGCTGGATAGCGAGATCCGGCGCCGACCTATCGGCGGCTAGCAGGGTTTCTCTCAACGAGGTATCTCCCACCAGCGGGGCACCGCCCCAGCCGGGACAAGCTCTAAGCTCCCGACCGGTCTCCCGACATGTGTGATAGTGTAGTGTATGTTAGTGTAAGTGTGTGTCAGGGGAGAGGATATGACAAGGAAAAGGAAGGAAAGATCGCGCACTGTCCGTGGCCCGCTGTTAGGGTACTGCTCCAGTATTCACCTGGTGTTGATCGGAGAAAGCACGGAAAACTACCTATCAGAGCAGCCGGCCGCTAGAATTCTCCTCCAGACAGCGACTGAATTCGACCTACCTGACAAGCTAGTGTCGAAAGTCTTACCACTGTCGGGACTCGGGACAGCCCGGTCAGAGGCACTGCAGTGACATAGCGTAAAGGTGATTGCAGTGCGGAGACGGGAAGGGGGCCCCGAGCCGCCCAGGTGGCCCCCAGTTGGGCACTTGGGTTCGTCGTGGCAGTGGCCGATACTTTGGGCATAGAGGAGGACCATGTCTCGGCGAATTGGGAGTGGCGCCTTGTTCCTTCTCCGGCTTTGGCACGGAAGGCCAGTAGATTTGAGCTGGCAGGGTGGTGCTAGCGAGGCATTGAATGGGGAGATTTCGGAAAGGGCACTCTGCGTTGAGGCTAGTGCCTATGTGTCTCCCCGGGGGGACTTCGTCCTGGTAAAAGACAAGTTCGAGGTAGGTGCACGACAAACTCACACACTGACCACGCCCCCAATTGGTTTTCGCATCAATGAGAATCAAAAAAATCATTCCTCGCCTGAACGGAGAAAGTCCTGAGTGCGTCGATGGCGCGGCACGTAGGCCCTCTTGACCTGGGGAAGCAGAATCTCCGACAAAAAGCAGCGGTGCTCAAAATTAATACGCCGATATTAATAAAACATCGACCCAAAACTATCGATATTTTTTGAATATCGATGTTTTTTTAAACTGGATTAGTAACCATTGAAGTTCACGCGGAGGGATTTAATTTGAAACTAGTCTCATTTATTACAATTTAATTGAGATTTAACTGACAAAACAGTCAAAAAATCATCACGACAATGAACAACACTTGGATTATCTGATTCTGATTACATAATTAAAAATAATATAAACTTCTTTATTAAGGAAAATTCAAGTTTATTAATTTTCACCCTTAGTCACTTTGGTCTAAGGAATATTCCACTTATGGATGTCTGGAAATTATTATAGAATTTTGTAATGATGTACTTTTTTCATTTAAAAACCTCAAACACAAAACATCGATGTTAAAAAACATCGGCTTAAAAAAATCGATATTTTGAAAACATGGACATTGACATCGCATCTCTATCTTTAGCCTGTCGCGCGGGCTAGCGCCAGATGGCGCTGTTATCCACGGCGCTTCTTGCAGGCTATTCAACGGCCTCGCTAATGTTATACCCGGGCACCCGCGCCGCCGAAAAACCTTCGTTGGTTGTCGCCGCGAATTTCGTTCGCGGACGTGGCGCACTGGCAAAAATGAACGGCCTTCTCTCAGCATTTGGCGGCTCGGGGTTGGATCTTTTTCTGATTAAGACGGCAATCTCTCGCCTTGTCATATGGTTGATTCTGGCGAGCCTCTGGAAATCTGATTTATGACGGCAGAGACGTAAACGTGTGGACCGAGCTGTGGTGGCTCGTGGGGAACGTCCAGAAAGGGTGCCTGGACTAATTCTTAGTCATTTCTTAGTTCTTCAGCTTGTATTTCTTGCTCAGTAGCTACATTTGCGGTGACCGTAAAGGCAACTTCGAATCTGCCATTGAGAAGTCGCGGATTCGAAGGGCTTTGTACTGCATGCAAGAACTAACACATGAATTATTTTAACCACCAAGTTGGACGCCACCTTCAGCATATTATAAAAAGAATTTCATCATATTGTATGTTGAATCCTGATCCAAGAACCACATTATATATATATATATATATATATATATATATATATATATATATATATATATATATATATATATATATGGATTTTAATATATTTGTATTCCTTTGTTTTATTACGTAAAAATGTATTGTTTATACTATTAACCGTTCGTTCTATATTGCTTTTGAAAAGGCGCATGCTAAAGGTGCGAAACGTGAAGCTGATAATAAATATATAAAATACAAATGTCTTAATTCCTCGTAAGATTGATCCTATATGATTGAAAACTACTTGAAACGAGCCATCTACTATCTGCAACATTAAATTAGGATCAACAGGAAGAAATACAACTATTTCAATATTGATATTATTATTATTATTATTATTATTATTATTATTATTATTATTATTATTATTATTATTATTATTGAGTCATTATTCTTTTGGTGCGGAACTGAGGGGTAAATAAAATCAATTCCATTTTACACTATAGATGGGATTTTTTTGTTATCACTGTCTAATAGATGATAAATAAATGCGTGGTCATCCCTGGGATACATCAGCTAATTATAAAAGTAAAATCGATGTTAAAAGGCAAGGATTGAAAATCATGTTTTCAGATTTTTGAAAGTTCATATCCTTTTGAAAATGTCAGTTAACATTAATTAAATTTGAAATGTATTACGTAACAGTATGGAATTAATACTAAATATCAAATTGAAATGATGTTACTGCCATTTAAAGTACGATGCTAATTTTTTAAACGGCAGTATCTCAAAGCTTGGAATTTTGAGTTGTTGGCCCTTTGGATCTGGGCCTTGCAAATATAAAAGCAGTTCATTTTAGCTGGATTAAGGTGGATGGGTTGGCATGAGAGCATGTCTTGTGATGGAAGATCGAAGAATGAACGAATTAGCCCTCTGCACTTCACGGGTTATTGTCGCTCCGTTGGGCCTCATCCGGAAGAGATTGGACGTCATGGAGTGGTAAATAGTCGAGTGGAATGTAGGTCTTGTGTTCCATTTATTTGTGGACTCCTGGTGTGTCGGTGAACTTAGTCGTCCGCTATGGGAGTGGGGAACGTATGGTTTACGCAGAGTAGTGTGCCAAACATAGTTGGCACACACCTTTGGAAGCGTAGTCTACCGTGGACTCTAATCAGCAGAGAACGTAGCACATTGAAGAATAAATCACGAAACGTAAGCTGTAGTTTGCTTGTTTGGTTGTAGGATGTTGTAAGTTTTCTCTGCTGATTTTATGGACTGATAAATTACGAAACTATACTTCCATTACAATCAAAATTTTATTATATGGGTTAAAATGTGCTTTTAGGAAAATGCCCATTTCAAATATATACACTGCCTCATTGAAATTCCTTTTAATTACCAATTTTTTCTTCCTTGCAGGAAGAGAAAGTGTTGAAATCGTGCGCCGAAAACAGCGAAATTTCGACAGAAAATCTTTTATTATATTGAAATAGACCCATCCATATACCCGCCTTGCTGCCCTAAAATTCCTGTAACCTGTTTCCGAATTTCTAATAAATATATGGGCGCCAGGAAATTGTTACGAGAATGAGCTCCCAAATTATATTTACTTATAACTCCGTTGCTGACTCAGTCGGCGGGTTCTTTACCAAAATAATCGTGAATACTTACGATTACTTAATTCGCCCCCCATACGGAGAAGCGTGGAATCCGAAATGCAAAATTTAAATATCCTACTGGATTGCACGTGACGGCAAATGATAATCAGCTTTCATCAATAGAAAATAACAAATTTATTTATAAATTTTAGTATAAGATTATTTTTGGTCATGACCTTTACTATAGCGCTATAGAACCTGTTATCCATGAGAATCTTGGGCGCTGTCCTGGTAAAGGATGTCTCCCCGTAGACTTCAGCAATGGGCCTCGTCCAATCTTCTTTCTTGCTAACGACCAAATCCGTATCTTGTCGTTTCTTCTCATAAATCACTATGTACACTGTTTATCCATTGACTTTCCATCCCCATTCACCTGCTTGAATTGCTACAAGTTCTAATACTCCTTATTATACTCCCTAAGCAAAATCTTAAGTGCTGTTAAAATATTAGCATATAAGTTCACCAAGTTATCATCGGGTTCCTATCATCGGAGACTAAGTTCGATTATCATTGTCCGCTTAATAAAATTTATAAGTCTCACTTTTGGCACTCACTGTTCACTTCGTGTAAAACAATTTCTGAGTTCTATCTTTTGAATACTAACAACGACAAATCACTACGTCCGAACTCGCGTAAATTTTCCATGTTCAAATAAACTGCTATATATCTAGCACCCTGATTCGATCACTATCGTGTCGAGAGCTCGAATGAATCTTCTTGTATCCTTATTCAACATGTCAATTTTTTTCATTTTTTTATTCTCTTGTTTTTAAACAAAATTATGCGATCTACTTATCGTCCGGAATGAACTAGGGCATTGTTTATATGTAGCACTCCGGTACCATGGCAACCAGCGTCTTTTTGCTAATAAAGTATTATTTTTAATGCAATTCGCTGAATTTCATATTGGTGACCATCTGGTATGTCACAATATATACACACATATATAACAATGTGACGAACACTAAATCTGTCCAACCATCCATGGCTTTTTGGGAAGCCTGTTCTAACTCTGTATACGGTATATTAGGTTTGTTGTTTTATGCTCTTCAAATGTATCCTTGTAGCTACAGTATTCTCAGGCAAATAACATTTAAGTTCAATACTGTAGTACTGATGAAGGTGAATAAAAGGGATAAAACTTCAGCAATGTCAATTTAATTTTCTTATGTATGACCTACTATCAAGAACCAGAAAAGTGTAATTCCAACATCTCAAGAATCACCGAATATATTAATTTGTATAATATTATACTACTAATAATTCTAACAATTATAATATTTTTAATAATAATAATAATAATAATAATAATAATAATGCGCATTTTTTAAGCAAATATCTATTTGAAGAAAAATTACCGGTAGGCGCACATACATTGTTTCTAAAATATTGGTTAAATGTCTCTGTATTTGTCTTTCGCGTGTGGTGATCGGGTCGGTCGAAAAAGTAGACATCTATAAAAATAGCATAAAATATGATCCTCCGGTTAACATTTTTTGGCACTCTTCTTGTTCAATAAAGTTACCTTTCCAACTAAATCCTTTGGTGGAGGTAGTGAGTTCAAATGCTCAATGACAACCAAATTCTTCAATGAGTTAAAGTTTATAGTGTCTGATTGTCTTGTGTACAACACTGCGTGATATGTACACAGTGACTACAAACGTTTTCTATCAACTTTCTCTTCCTTTGACTGGGTCCCCAGGGAAACATGGAGTAAAAGAGAGAATTTGTAAATGGTTAAGGTTAGAATATTTTTTTTAAATATTCCAAATATTGGAAAGAAAGATGGAAACGTTTTAAAATACTTTTCATCAGAAAATAGTGTCACGGCTATTACGTTTTGCCAGTAACATGCATTCTTTTGAAGTGATATCTGTGTGTTGGAAGAGTGTCATTAGTAATTTTGTTTATAATCCAAATCACCAGTTGTCTATGAATTGAAAATTAAATATTTAATTAATTAAAAATAACAAATACATTATAATTAAGCGATAATTGATAGTCGTTGTTGTTAATTTTAGAATGTCTTATTGAATTTATTTTGTCCGTACGTTTGCTGAACAGGAATACCATGGTTGATCTACATAAGCGAGCAATGTGCTTCAATGTATTTGTATTTTTTTAAAGCCGTAAATAACGAAACGCCGAACATTTAGAGAAAGACACGTTTAGAGAGGATACTAGTTGACGTTTAGAGAGGATAATAGTTGTGGAGCGATAGTTGTGCCAATCTTTAAAGGGGGAGATAAATCCGCCGTGGAAATTATTGTCCAGTTAGCTTAACAATCATAGTATGCAAAGTAATGGAGCGCGTCATCACAAATTACATTAGGAAGGAGTGGAGTAGATCAGGATTGATATATGACGGACAAGGTTCCCATTCTTGCATTCTTGCGAGAGCCAATTTTATTGGCATTCGTACAAGAAATCTCTGATTCAAAAGATAGGGGTACATGACAGAATAGACGCAATCGTTATAGACTTCGCAAAAGCTTTTGATCTTATTCCGCACGAGATCTTGTACATCGAGATTGTAAATTATGTAATGCAAATATTAATTGTAAATTATGCATAATGAAAACAATTAAGAACATTTCTTCTGTAACTTAATTATTTTTGATATCTGAATTTATATTTGTATTTTCTATTTTTGTACTTACTTTTTTGTTTTTATGCTAATTTAATTTCGTGTGCGAATAATATTTAAAATAACAAATATGGTTTGTTTAAATATGTTGTGTACAAACTTCATTATAGTCATTCACCTGAAATATCTCATTCAAAATACAAACATAAGTTATTAAGTGGATTAACTGGAGTTTTTAGTCTACATAACACCGTTTTGCAACGTTTTGATCTTTTTATTGCATGTTTTTGCACGTTTTGGTGTTTTTACTGCACTTTTAGAGAGTTTTACAGCATGAAAATCCGGTCTTTATTCATAACCTTCATGAACATGAACATGAACATGATTCATGAACATTATTAAATATTAAATTAAATATAAAAAAATATTAAATCCCGGGTCAAACTCTTTGCAGATGATTGCATTCTCTTCAGAAAAATAACTGAAGAGAAAGATAAACAGATTCTTCAAGATGATATCGACACACTTAAAATGGACGCACGATAATCGTATGCAAATGAATGCTTCTAGAAGTATATCTATAACAGTTACTCGTAAATTATCTACACCAAAATGCATCTATTTTCTCGAGGATCAGGTAATTCCATGTGCAGACTATTGAAGATACCTGGGAATTATTTTAAATAGTAAGTTAACTTGGAAAGAACCGGTGAATTCAGCATTAAATATAACTTGGCGAAGTCTTCACTGTCTAATGAGAAATTTAAGAGGAGGAAATAAAAAGGCCGAAGATTTAGCATGCACGTCATTGGTCAGACCTTTACTAGAATACACCTCGTGCTGTTGTGGGATCCGTATAGAACTGGGGAAATACAGAGCATTGAAAACGCGTTCAGAAACGAGAGGGCTAAGTTTGTTGTAGGCAAAAAATTAAAAATATAAACACTATATCTACTCTTGGGTGGGAAACAGACAAGATGAAGGAAGCTAAGACGTCTGGCAATGAATGCTGTGTATTTGGGGAAAGGCAAAGTTTGGGAAGATATTCGAAGAAGGCTAGAAAAGGCATCATACACTGTCAAAAATGACCACAAATATAAAGTTCAGGAGAAAAAGCCACGAACAGATGTAAGAAAGTTTTCATTTGACACGTAGAATAGCTTACCTGCACAACTGATTCAAATTTCGTCGTGTGCTAAATTTAAAACTATTTTAAATAGCTAATGTTGTTTGGTAGTGATATTATTATTATTTTTATTATTATTATTATTATTATTATTATTATTATTATTATTATTATTACTATTATTATTATTATCATTATTATTATTATTATTATTATTATTATTATTATTATTACTACTAATACTTTCAACTTCATGTTACGTTCAAAGTACATTAATAATTACTGACTATAAGTAACAAATTAGTATAACAATAAATATGTGCATGAATAAGTTGAAAACGCTAGTCAATGGCAAATTCATGTCACAGTGTATAGCAGACCTTTTATAGGAATCTTAGATGCTATGTATAGTTTCAATCAGTAATCAAATTAGTTGACACCAATGAGACTTGGTGATACGGAAGGCATAATGAAATTTCCTCTACACACAGTATCATCTCGACACAAGAAAGTAATAGTGAAATTTTCCATTAATTTGCTCTGAGATATTATTAGGCTGGGTACAAAACTCAAACAAAGTAAATGTGTAATGTTTCTTCACAACTTACTTTCATATTTCGGTTCACGTACTTTTTTTTGATTCATATATTTTGCAAAGGCTGCTGCAGGTGTTCATGGCACCATCTTCATAGAAAAAAATAAATAAGCGTCCTTATAATTTCCTATCGTGACAAATGTTTACGCTGATATGCGCTGATGATGATGTTTGGCATACCAACGTGACACGAGCCGTGCTTATGAAACCGGGAGGCAACTGTCAACATCACTGCTGTAAGACATTGAAAGTTTCCTCGATAAAATAATATTAAGTATTTGTTTCGTATACGAAAAATAGACGAGCTAAATAATTTAGCCTCTGTGCATGAAGGAATATTTGTGCCACGATGTGTTTAACCGTTCCGAACTGGATCACTTGCGGGAATAAACAGCACCCACGCAATTCGCACACTTCTTGGCAACGCTGCCAAGAACACGAGAACTCCGAGGTGTTTACTCTCTGACGTCGGTCACGTAGTTCCATGTTGCTCCGCGCCAACTGAGAAGGAGCTGCCACGTGTTTTTGCCTCGCCCGCCGCGCTCCCTGCCGCTCGTGTGCGAGTTTGGATGCGTTTCGTACGTATTTGCTACGTCGCGTCTGCTGCTGTGAAATTAGTTGTTTTCGTTGTGTTTCATCGCACAATAAGTACGTGCGCGTTATGTCGGCGGAAAATGTATTGCTGGAGGAACAGGGATGGGTGATGGGGCTGGTTCTTCCCGGAAACCCATGGAGAAAAGAAGGAAAACAGAATAGAAGGGGGTTGGCTAAAACTACTAGGCTGAAGCAACTGAAAGAAAAGCATGTGCACGTACTGCAACAGTGCGTATCTCATTAGGAACTGGGTAAATGAATATAAAGCAACGCGGGCTTTCACGGCAGGTTTCAACATTATTACTCATTGTTTACAGGCTCATGGATCGTGGTGTAATGCATATTAAGTTTTTTTCAATAAATGTTTTATCCAATTGCCTGCGGCCGGAAGGCATGGGTAAAGAAATGTTAGGGGTAGGTGCTGTTAGGGTAAACAAAGTTTTGGTTACTTTTGCAACTTCAGTTGCCTGGGTTCGTCTCTCGCCTTGTGTGACCACAGATGAAAATATCTAACTTTTATAGATTGATAGTATGCAAGACTGAGGCAAGGGAAACCAAAACTAGCGATAGAGCAGAATATCATGCGTGCTTCTATGTTTCATTTGCAAGTTTTGGTGTTCAATTTGGTGTTAAAGGGCTAGAGAATTTTACCAAGATATCAAAGTACTTAAAATTAAGAATTTGTATAAATGATTTTAAAGGATCGTTAAAAAACGTTTCTTTTGATGCTCACGAGAGTTAAGGCATTTCGGTAAATGAAACCATCCTTTGAATTTGTACGCTCGCAGTTGTCCTCTGATATCATGCAACTTTACTTTCTTCCTAAACACTTCCCAGAGGGAGGACCTTGAAAGCCCAGTGCCGTGTCACTCAGACCACGTGGGCCCTTGGCAAAGAAAATAGTGCGCAGTACACGGACGTGGCAGCGACCTCAGTTGTAGAAGAGCACCTGGCGGGCGCGATACCGCACAGAGCGCGATTCTCTGAATTAAGTCCCCCCCCCCTCCAGCCGCTAGCGTGCTTTGGAAGAGATCCAGAAAATTCTGTGCGTCGTAGCCTGCTTTCGAAGCAGCTCTACTAGTTTCGCGCGTTGGAGTGTTCTAGTAAAGCGAATGAGGTGGAACGTTCAAATAGTAGCAGCGTAAATACATACGTATGTATTTAGCCTTGGCTTTTAGTTCCATTTACTATATAAATGCTCGTTACAGCTCTGAAAACTTGCAAATTGTATTTTTACCGTTTTACTTTCTCGTTTACGAAGGCCGTACATACGGATAATTTGCAATGTTTTATCACGTCACGTAACTCTTACAATTAATAAAAATACTACCAGAAAGTACAGGATGTTGTAGCACCACTAGTTATTTTTTAGTCCTGTCACTTTAATAATTTGTAGATATTTTCTGAAGAGAGTCTGTGAAGGTCGGGTGACCTTCATTCGTACGTCTTGAAAACTCACAGAAGAAGATCAAATGAGGAGGAATAGATTTACTTTCTCCCAGTTGTTACTTCTTTGATAAAAACTTATCGAAAATTATTCCTAACTGAAACTGTTGTACATTTAGTACTAGGACTAATATAATTTGTATGATTATTGTGTATTTTTATAATAATTGTGTATCTTTATTATCATAGAAAGTCAAATTATTCACATTAGGGCATAAAATGATTTATTCTATATTACGCTACGTCTTTACAGTGAAACACAATTGCAGATGCAGTGTTTCGCGGAACAATACGTCCACTTCTTCATGAACAAATTAACTGTGAAAGATAATCCTTAACGATACATCAATAACTGTAGAGCGAAAATGTTATAATAAGTAAAAAAAAATCACACAAGTCCAATAAATAAGAATGGAAGAGACAATCTGAAACTCACCTTCTTTAATTTTGGTTAAAAATCTATGTATTTCAGATTATGATGAGTTATCAAATGACGTCATGTTACAGATGTGATGTATTACAGACGTAATGTTTACACAATTGTCAAACAGGTGCATAGGGAAGTCTTTTTTAACAGCGCAGACATTAAGACAAGAGATGATGGTTCCAAGCGTGGTCTTAGCTTCACCATCACGAGAACTGAAATGAAAGTCGGCTATGACCAACAGAGGCTAGTGTTGGGGTGGAAAGGGTGTAGCATCAGCCAGGGTGGTGAAATGAAACAAGGAGAATAACTCGAATATAAAATTTGTATCTAAGTCTCCAGTATAAATTGTAATAAAAGATATTACGCCCTCATGTGAATTATTAGATTTTTAGTAATTAAGATTAACTAGAGGTGCTACAGAATGCCACACACTTTCTCGTAGTATAGTTTTCTAATTTCCTTGGTGTTGTCTGCCTTTAAGTTTTTGCTCCATTCTCTGGCCAGCTGCCATCTATCGTCACCCAAAGTACATGTTTTTGACATTTTGTCAACTTTTTGCTTTCCTAGTAGTACAATCGAAATATTACTTCAATAATATTAAAGAAGAGTAAAAACTCGTACTATATAGACATTTTCATTGAAAAATCTAAAGCGGTTTTTAAGAAAATGGCGATTAAGCATTACTGTAAATGCGAAATTTGAAGCTCTTTTTCACATGAATCTATTGAGTTTTCGAAAAAGTTCGTTTGAAATCATTTGAACCACTTCCACTCGCAATTCTAATAATGCAAACAAATCGATGAAAATGACAACATTAACGGAGTGAGAGATATTGAAAAAAATTACATTTGTGTAATTTTTGAAAACACAAATGAATACACCAAAATTAACTTTACGTCATATTAAACAGCGTACATAGCACTATTAGAAAAGTGTGAAGAAAAAAATTGGAGCCATTTTTGAGAAAATGGCTTTTGAGCGTTTCTGAATATGCGGAATTTTGAGCTCATTTGTTCAGAAAACGGTTGAGTTTTCGAGAAACTTTATTTGACATTATGTAAAGCACATATACTCATAGATATAACATTGTGACGAAATTGCCTTTAATGTAAATATTACCGACGTGAGAGACAAGTCAAAAAATTTCGTATTTAAAAGTTTTGAAAAAAGAAAAGAATGGAGCAATATGACCTTTATGTCATCGTATAGGATTCGTTTGGCACTAACCCTACCTAAAATGTAAAGAAAAAGAGAAAATCTTGCTTTTGTAATTTTTTAAAATTGCAAATATTGCTTGCACTATTGCACGAAAACTACTAAAATTTTCGAAACAATATCCATGACCTTATTGAAAGAACTATTTATGTACACCAAATTTCATTTGAAGGAAAAATCTCTGTCTTCAATTTTGTAGTAGTAGGAAGATGCCAAAAATTCAAACTTTAGCAATTTTCGAAAATTCAGAGTTGACGGTGAAAATCGGACCTATGTCACCTTTATAAATGTATTTTACTCTATTCTTACAAGAAATTTAAAGACAAATTGGAGGCGTTTTTGAGAAAATTTTGAAAATGTCCGGGTGGCTTCATGTAAAGTACCCGCAAATTTTAAAGAATGTTTATCAAAATTTCAAAGCTTCAACTAGAGCTAGATCGACTGGGAATTCTTCAATTTGGAAAAGATCGTACCTGTGGTTTAGATGCTAGTAGTGTTCACAGACGGACGGAGGGACCGACGTACGGATCAACAGACCGACCGACGGACAGTCGGACGTTTTGATTCCAATTGGTTTTTCGGCATCAACGACCCACAAAACAGGGATTCTGGCTACACCATGTGTTAGAGGATTTTTTCTCTTAATTTAGCAACTGGTTTTATGCACTTTTTCGCCACCAGAGCCCGGCAATGAATTTTTTCCGCCGAAAATCCGCTGTTTTTTCGCGCAGCATTACATAACTTTCTCTATGCTACGTATGTTACTCCGTATGTTACTCGTACGTATACGAGAAAGCAAAAAATGTTATCAAAATCAGCTCGGATGAACAACCCAAACTGTTGGATATTTTACTGATGTAATCGAAGCTTCTTCTATTCGTTCAAGTGAACTCAGCATTCAAACCTTTACTTTGGACTGTTTTTTTACCAAAACAATCTCTGTCTTTAGATATCCCGAATTCGGCTGATCCGCCAATGACGATGAGAGGCGTCACAGGAACCTTAGATTACATACTCACAATGGCTGACTTTACAACATCTGAACGAAGAAACCGAATGGACTAGGTATAGCTACTGAGGAATTCTGTGGAGAACATTTGTTACATCTTGTAAATATTATTTACTGCAATGACCATTAAAATGATATTAAAATCGATAAAAGCAGCTAAAAATGCATTAAAAACGGCGGAAAAATTTAAAAAATGTCATATTTCTTCCTAGGGCTTATATCCAGCCGACAGCCGGTTGCACTTTACGTCCCGAAGGGACGCATATTCGACCATACACTAGACAAACACTCTTGCGGGCTCCTCTGATCTGGGGTCAGCAGAACGCGAGGCCCTCCGCGACAACACACACACAAAGTCAAGGGACGAACAGCCATGCCCAAGGCGGGACTCGAACCCGCGACCCTTCGGACCGAAGCGCTGAGTCGGTACTCGCTCTTAGCCACCTCGGCCATCCAGGCCAAAATGTCATATTTGCCGAAGTTTATAAAAAATGCAAAAACATTTCGTAAAAAATTAGTCATTTCCTTTTGTCATAACATAACAAGAATTTGTATACTAAATGGCATTGTTCTAAATTGAAAAGAAAAAATGACATTTCATTAAAATCCGTTCCCTAATAATTACATGTTAATTTGAGAAGCTAGACAGAAATCCTTTCAGTGTTGGCACCACGCGGAAGACATTGGGGCTCAGCGGGGAACAGTGGTTGAGGTAGGGCAGTGAACATGTGCAGTCTAAAAAAATACTCGTACGTCAGTTTGTCGTTCATGTATATGTTCACACACACACACATACACACGCCCGTACGTAATGCTGAACCATACGTTGGCAGCCACATGCAGTCATGCGAAACATGTGTACAAGAACTCAGGCGTACAGATGTATCAATATTCCTTCGTCAATATTTGTTCCGTTTCTTGACCCTTAAAGATGGCAGACACAACGGAGTGTATCTTTCTGAATGTATAGCGTACTCAGATGTAAGGAACACCATGAATTTAATAACGTAAATCTTGGTAAAAGAACAGTACTTTAATTTTAGGTACAAAAACGTACCAAGATGAAAAACATTATGAACAAATGCATGTTAGTGCAAAGTTACAACAATAGTGAAACAAAGTTACTGTTGTAAAGAGGTTTCAGTGTTTTGCCTTTTGTTTATCATATTTTTAAACCTTCTCGACATTAGTAAAAGTATGTGAGTACATCAGTGAAAGTGTGAGTACGACGAACAAACGGTAATTACCAATTAAGGGTAGTGATGTGGGATATTTTGTAAAAAGAAATAATATATTGTGGTTGAAAAATACGTACATAGTGAGAATCAATATGTGTTTGATAACATGAAATTCACTTGGAAAATCCTCGTTTTATGCACAATAATAATAATAATAATAATAATAATAATAATAATACAATAAAATATAATCTATTGTACAAATAGCTCTTTTGGAGTAACACTGTTTATTGAACTTTTACGGAAATTTACAAAACTTACAATTTTAAGCTTTTTTTACAAATTGTGCGAAATTTTTACACAATGTACAAAATTAGAATCGGTTAACCGCATCATCTCTCATCAAACCAAGTGCACGTTCATTCGCTTGGTGGCGGTCGATGAGAAAGGTCGTGCGGAGCAAGGGGTCAGAGAACCTGAGTGACGAGATCTGGCGGAGGTGTGGGAGTACGGAGACGGATCACAGTGAAGAAGATAATATCGCATTTCGAGTGAAATCGAAGTGAAGACGAAATACAAGTAATAATAATAATAATAATAATAATAATAATAATAATAATAATAAATTTTATAGATTCTTGTTTTTTCCTGTTGATCCTTTCTTAATGATAAGTTAGATGGAACGTTGGATGTAGCTCTGGACCACATAGAATCAATCTTCAATAGAAACCAGGACGTATGTATTTTGTTGATCATTGATTTTCGGGTCTCGACGTATCGTGCACCTTTACAAGAGCAACTGCATATATACATGGTGAACACTATTATTATTATTATTATTATTATTATTATTATTATTATTATTATTATTATTATTATTATTATTATGTGGACGTCAATTGGGAATGAACCAATAAGGGAATGCGAAATTAATTGCCATTGATCTAGGGCCGAGAAAGAGAAAGGACGATGGGAAAAACGGGCGCGGTGCGTGGCCCATTGTGTAAGATGCGACTTCAGAATTCACCTGGATTTGAGTACAGGAATGACCGTCAAGAGCAGGTGGCCTATAGTTAGTCCAGTCTCCTGCTGGCAGTGGTCGGCTTCCACAGATCCTTGGAGTAGAAACTCTTCTCCTCTCGAAGCTTAACAAGAACAGTCGACTGTCGATGTGGTGAACTCTCAATTATAGTGAACCAAAGGCCCTCGTTCCGATGTACGTGACAGTGAATATGCACATTTTGGTGAACACACGAAACACAACTTCCAGGGCAAATCGATACTGCGAATGAAAGGGACTGAGAGAACGAATCAAAGATGAAATTGTTTCAGTTAATCAGAATATCAGATTAATCAGAATATCGAAGACAATTCTGTCGAATCAAGTGTCAAGAAAGTAGACTCTGTATCTTCAAAAACTAATAATAAAAAAGCAGACAAACAGTAATAAACATTGTTATTTTTAAGGCTAAGAGAATAGACCAAAATTTCAAATGGATATTTTAGTGAACATCTCTGATAACAGAATTAATCACCTAGATGGAACTACTTCATTTTCGCATTATCGAATGTTTGAATCAAAACTGTTAGTCTGTAGGGGATAACAATAACCGTATACTTCGATTTTTATTAAGCTGTACCGTTTGTACTTGAAACGCAGCTTAAAATACTTCAAAATCAGCTGTGTCCGTGTCATCCAATCGGAAGGTTGAACGCCACCATAGTGACGTCACTGTACTGATGAGTAAGATCTCGATTGGACGGCACCGTAACAGCTGATGAATTGTCAAACGCAGCTATGTAAAAACCGCAGTATAGTGTACTGTACGTCTACTGTTATCATCACATATATCATCCTGAATTTCACCAACCAATAATTAGTTAGTTAATGCCTTATTTTACGTGGCGAGACTCGGACCCGCTCTTCCGTCTGACCACGCAAATTTCGCTACGCTCTTTTCACCATCTAGCGGAGAAATGAGGCATTATCACGGGTGACAAAACAGGCGATTTGAATTTAGTTCAGATGCTTCTTTTAGGTTTGAGGATCTTTTGTCATGCAGTAAATCTACTACATGGGACAGTCGGCTTTAGTTCCCTCTGCAGGAAAGCGTACGAAGGATTTTTCACCCTTAAAAATCGGGTTTGAACTCGCAAACTTTGGTACAACAGCCAGGTACGCTTACCATGTCCGAATTGGACAAGTGCGCTTATTTTTAAAACGAGCGGTATACTATACATTTTTCCCCACCGTCCGCATTAGCCATTCCTCACCACGCACATCACTCATAGTAATCAGAATATCGCTCGGGGAACACGTTTCCGCTGACAGCCGGCCGGCCACGGGGCTGCAATGCGTGCCGCATCGCCCGCTCTCGCCGGCTGTCATCACGCGTAGGACACGCGTGTCGCGAGGCGCGACACGGGCGTTGACAGAAGCGCGCCCCCTCTCCCTCCCGCGCCCGCCCGCCTGCCGGATACCCGCTCGCCCGCTCGGCCGACGCCCCGACATTACCTGGCGGCGATAAAGGAAAAAATACCGCTGGGCGGCGTTGACCCCCCCCCCCCCCCATGCGCCGCGCCGCGCCGCGCCGCGCCGCCCGCACCGCACACTGCGCCCAAACGGCCCTCCCTTGCAAGCGGTGGCCGCACGCGCTCTGCCCAAGCAGCTGAAGAAGAAACGTATTTTTCTACGGTGGTGCGAAGGTGCTCGCTGCTAGGCGTGCGTGAAGTTAGTCTTTTCTCAAAAAGAGCCGTCACCGTGCGTAAAATACTTTTTTTTAAGGTGACGTCACAGTGCGAAAAAGACTTTTACGCACGGTAGGTAGCTTTCAAGAGAAGTAAGAAAATAAACCTCACGTTAGTGACAAAACAACTTTAATTTCAGTATTATTAAACTCTTCCTGTAACTATTAAATTATAATTAACTATTAACACATGATTAGCAGATAACTATTGACACATAATACATTATGAAGCTCGTGCGGGTAAAAATTAGATATCGTTCAGAGATTCGAACAATTCGTGTGGAATGACAGGATTGCTTTTAACATTTTTAATTCAATCATTATAACCAATACTAGATGCAATAGGAACTCGTATGAAACAATAATGACTCACTACCTTATGTCGCGAATCCAGGGCCTCCTGTTATACAAACAGTAACAAACGTAGGGGTTCCTTTCGAATAAACCATGAAGAGTAGGGATGAAACAAATAATGATTCGTAATAGAAGCGTTTTTATACGATCAGAGTGAATAAAGTCATTTTCTTTTTGCTCAATTTAAATCATGCAAAAAACAATAACTAAAAACAGTAAGTTAATTAATGTAAAAATAAATATTTTAGGAAGTTCGCCCGCCACTTTTTATTCAAAAATTCTATTTATTGCAGTGATATGTTACTACAGCGTAATCATTATGTAATAAAGATTAAAAAAGTACATTACAACTATGACATTCTGTGAAGTCGAAAGATTCAACACTGGTATTTTTAATATTATGGATTTACAAAATTACTGTGCACAATTACTGGTGTGTGGTGAGTGTATACTAATATTGTAATGAATATTATTATTTACAATATGTGATGGATATGTTAGTCTTGAATTATTAAATGTTTCTTTTTAAAATGATCAAAATGGCACAAAGGCGTGGGAGAAGACAAAATCCATAATGGGCGTGCCAATGGGAGAAATTATATAAAACCACAATCGCAACACACTCACTATAAACGAAGTCGATAGTTACCATGTGCCTTCTTGAAAAACTGCCACCATCATTTAAAATGCACTAAAAGTCCGCATTTTAATTTCTTGTTGACAGTATTTTCCGGTTCAAGTGCCTGTAATTTTAGTGTTGGTGTTTCGACCCACTGTGTCCGCTGACATTCCGTGAGCTGCAGCGGGGGCGTTCACTCCGCCCCCTCCCGCACCCCGTTCGTGCTCCTTCATCGCCCTTGGTTCTATCGCGCCTCCCCCCTCTACATCTGCGTGGCGGTCATGCTATTGCTTTCCCCCATCTTCTTCCACTTTGCTGGGTTTTCTCTCTCATAGTCTGCGTTCGGCTCATATCTTCCAGTGACCTTTACTGTTTTTTTTTAAATACCCAGTGACTAGGTGCTGTGTGGTGAGGTCATAGATATACCCACCGATGATCAAGCGATATAAGAAAAATATTTTACATTCAATATTTTACTCAGTTATTGGACAGTTAATAAATCTATGAGCATATTTATACAACATTAGTAACGAAAGAGCTGAGAAATATTCATAATCCAACAAGCAGTCCGCAAAGGGTTCCTTAATAGGGACTTTTGCAGCAATCGACAGCAATCTCGCACCTCTACGCATGCGGAGACGATCAAACGTGGTATACAGTGATCGAGAGATTGCTGTCGATTGCTGTACGCTACGCTGAGCAAAAAGTCCCCTATATTAGCGCATCGAATTAGGACTCGCCGCTCTCGGTGCCTCAACCGGTCGCTGCAATTCGTACACGGCAATTCGGCTGTTTCCGGCCTTCTTGCATAACGCGCTATTCGAACTCCAGTATCAGCATGTTAGTGAACTGGTGTGGTGTTCCTGAGTGCATTCTGATTCTTGGGCGCTCTTACTGAGTGTTAATTGTGTTATTATGGTTATTTATTTCTTAAACGAAAACTTAAGGGGGATATCGTAGTTCGGCTGAATTTTTTGATTGATTGATTAGTGATTCCGGGTCGTCAACTGCTAAGGTCATTAGTCCAGTGAGTGTAGTGTGTGTTTTTTTCTCGGAAAGTGGCAGTGATTGTTCCCCGCTGGATGGTGAGACCCAACGCCGACCTTCCGTCAGCTAGCGGGAATTTCCCTACCCGGGTATCTCCCATCAGTGGGCACCGCCTCAACCGGGACAAGCTGTAAGCTCCCGACCGGTCCTCCGGTATGTGTGGTAGTGTTGTACATATTACTATAAATGTGTGTATGTAAGGGATGAGGACTGGGTAAGGAAGAGGAAGGAAAGATCGCGCGCGGTCCGTGGCCCTTTTGGTAGGCTGCTGCTCCGGCATTCGTCAGGTATTGATCGACGAAACCACGGAAAACTACTGATCAGAGCAGCCTGCCAGTTCAGACAGAAGTTCAGACAGCGACTGAATTCGACCGCGCTGTCTAGCTAGCGTCGAAAATCCTGCCAACGTCGGGACTAGAATTTCCCGGTCAGAGGCACGGCTGTGACATCAGTTGATGCCCTGAGCCAAGTTTAGCTGAAAACAAAACACACAAAACAACAACAAAAATATTTCGTTCACACAAATTCTAATAAAGGGTTTTTTCTGTCTAGAAAGGGCGACACTGCTCTTTGTTATTAAATTCGATAAATAGCTACTAAAAATAACTAAGTTCCCACCAGGTATTTGGTGATGTCTAGTTATGCGTTTTACAGGTAGTTCTACGGAAGTAAGTGTCAAAGCTCTTTTGAGAATAAAAATCAAAGTCAACAAACAAAGTCAGTGATGTCTTGGGACTAATCTGGTTCTGTGAGGACCAGAGAAACATTCGACCACCGTGTCTTAATTGTTACACAATAATTCAGCGCGAGCAGTCTCCAAATCTATGCTGAGCGGACCTCTTGTTGTTGATGAAGCTTGGTGTTCCGAAAAGGAATTTGGATGTAATTAGAATTTTTATTTTAGTAATAAAGTCAGACATTCGTAAATGTTAAAAAAAAACAGAAATAATGTCTCAAAACGTCCATACTTACTAGGTAAAAAGTACTTTAAATATTCCGTAGTGTTTCACAAATTTGTTTCGATCAAACAATCAATGATTTAATAAGCATTTTAACATTTTAATACAATTTAAAGAGCAATACTTTCGAAATATAAAATACGTACATTTTACTCTTATATACGGAAGTTATCGTTTATATCTTACAAGCTGGAGCAATAAATATAAATATGCATATTGAATTAAAACGAACTCTATTAATTAGTTAAATTTAGTTCAAAACGAATTCTCAATATTTAGAAAATTTTGTTACCGCGCAACGAATATAAAATGCTGTGTGAACCCAACAGCATTGTCATTAAAATAGGAAAAAAATATGAAGTCTGTAACCGTTAATTCCAATGCCCAATGCCAAGGCATTATTTTGTCTTGGAGTGCATGCTCGTGTTGTGGGTTGTGTCCAAGACGCATCTCGCCGTGCGTCGGCCGCTGCCCGGGGGCTCCCCGTGCATATGCGCCCAAGGTCAGCGTAGTAGGGCACGCTCTCGGGGCGTGCTGCAGCCAAGGTCGCAAGGCCCTTCCGCGTGCCTCCGTTTAAAGGGCCAGACGCGAAGAGCGTCTTTTAACCCAGGGCTGCCCAAGGCGACGCGAACCTATTTCTCCCTGGGCACTATGCTTTCTAATATCCAATTCTGAGCCCAAATTGCAATTTTTCAAAGTTTAAAAATGTAATTTCTGTGCGCTATACTGTAAAGATAACACTTCAAAGTTAACTGTTTTGAACCCATTTTGGAGATTGTTAGCCCCATCACATTATTAATCATGTTCCAACAAGTTATAGCAGCAACAAGATGTAACTCATAATACATTATTGTTTTATCATTAGACATGCATCATTTCAGAAATGAAGACTTAAATTTGACGTTTTTGTGGCGTACATTTCGTGATAGACATGAACAGATCATGCTAATTAACGACTATATAATTGATAATATTAAAAATAAAGCAAATTCATTGAACGAATAGAACATTTGGTACAAAATTTGCCATTTACACCAACATTTTGAAAAAAAAGGTGATATAAGAATTAAAATATAAAAATACGATCGATAGCATCGGGCAAGAAAAGCAGCTGGCAGAATAATTTGTAATACATTTTGAATAAAAAAAATCGACGCTTCAGTTTCAGTAAGTTTTAGTGTGAATTTAGAAAATAGTCGATGACAAAACAAATGAGATATTCCTTCTGAAATAATAGCTATACTGACAAAAAAAACGCGGAAGTAACAGAGAAGAAGAAGAAGAAGAAGAAGAAGAAGAAGAAGAAGAAGAAGAAGAAGAAAGAGAAAAGTGGGAAGACGGAGATTATTTGAAGAATAATAAATTATTTTGAAAGATATTTTAATTCAAATATATTATTGAATGCAGTACACATAGCGAATATTAGGAGTTAAGCTGAAGTATTTATTAAACATTTTATTTAAAAATATGAATCTTTTTTGAATTTTGTACTTTTTCTGGATAATTATGTTTGGTTTTGATATGTGCGATGCATTAACAATTAATACATACTTCACAATTTACAGAAATGAGTCTCGGAAACCGTTGTGCTGTGGGGCGGTGTATTTCTTCTGCAGGAGATCTTAAATTTGAAAATTAATCGAAAGTAGCTTTGGTGTATCTAATTTGAAGTAAAAATTATGTTTTTCTCTTTTTATACGTATCTAATTGTTCCAAATTATCTTGAATTCATT
>BLKR01002533.1:100000-191068 GCA_011170035.1 Teleogryllus occipitalis
GCTGATAAGCAGCCCTGCTCGTCCAGCTAGGGCGGACACGTGGCACGCCGATTCGACATTTCGAGATCTAGCGGTATGTGCAAGGTAGTGTACAGATTGTGAACTAGTGCATTTGTCAAAATTATTTCCAGTGGCCGAAGAGGCTAAGAAAGTGTACCGACTCAGCGCTTCGGTCCCATGGATCGCGGGTTCGAGTCCCGCCTTGCGGATGGTTGTGTATCCCTTGTCTCTCGTGTATTTCTTGTTGCGGAGGGCCTCGCGTTCTTCTGACATCAGATCAGAGGAGCCCGCAAGTGTGTTGGCGTCTAGTGTATGGTCGAGTATGCGTCCCACTGGAACGTAAAGCGTGTAACCGGCATTCGCCTGGATAAAAGTCCTAGGAAAAAATTCCAGTGACAGTCAAGAAGGGAATGTTTTTTAAATTAAAAAATAGATAATCAAAATGTGTAAGCAGAGAAGAAGAGTGCTACTGACTGAGCTTTTCGAACATCGTAATCAAAATAGAGATATTAACCAACACAATTGTTAATTTGTAAGTTGTTATACAAAACACTCTTATTGGTAAATAATAATTTGATAGCTCTCTCAATAAAGCGATTCAATTAGGTTCACATAGCATATCAAGGTGACGACCATCCAATATATCAGTTGCATCCAATTGCATACACTAACAAAAATGGCAAATGCTTCTGAAAATGTATTGTCGTTTAGTTTCTAGTGATTTATTCATTAATGTAACTTTTAACATTATTTAAAAAATACGTTTGTATTAAGCATATGCAGTGTTGGGTGGTGCCTAAGCAAACTGAGCATCGCAGCCCCCAATGGCAGAAATGTAATTTCCAAAATTCACAACACAAATGTGAAGCATAACTAACGTAAATAACATAAAATACATAAGAAAATACATAAAACTTAAGAAATCCATGTAAATTAATTCAAATTATGTTTAATACAATTCTATATTCAAACTACTTAAATAATTTTATGAGTAAAATCTGTGTCAGGTACGAATATGTTCATCTCCCGCGCGCGTGGTTCGAGATTTTATTTCCAGTGGGTCACTACTCGATATTCGTATTAGTTCTGCATTAAGACAATTGCTGGCAATAGAATTCATACAAAACAAAAAGGTACTAGGTTTTGAAAACACAGTGATCGCACTCTAGCACTTTGCAACAAACACTTGTTTGAACACCTGTTTGGATACGTTTGTTTACATACGTTTATTTCATGATCTTGCTTGTTATGGTTGGTATTAGTGGTGCTGATAACGACATGAAATTACAATTCGAAAATTTCAATAGTCTGGTATATAATGCAATAATGAAAGATCTTCCCCCTCCCCCTTCACACACACTCACACTATCCTCCTCACACACATATACTCACACACACATATACTCACACACACATATACTCACACACACATATACTCTCACACACATATACTCACACACACATATACTCACACACACATATACTCACACACACATATACTCAAACATTCATACTCACACACTCATTCACTCACTCACACACACACACACACACACTCATTTACACACACACACTCATTCACACATACATATTGTGACGTCGTCGGGGTGTGAAGAACAACACAGACACGGAGTTCTTTGTACAAGTTTTTATTTAATATTACTTATGTTACAATATTTACACCCTCCTCCGGAAACTACCGTTCCTGAGGCAAGCCGCCTCAGCCTGACCCAGCGTGCCCCAGCGTGCTACCCTGTAGCACCGCTCCTGGCATCTGCCGTAGCCACTCTCGCAACCTGCGACTACCCTTCACGGATCAGCATATGCCTCCGCACCGCGATTCGGCCCAAACTCGAATGCCCCATCGCCAACACTCCACCGGCGTCTCCAGCGAGGAGTCACGTGACAGACCTCACACGCTGAAGACCCGCGGACCGCGTCACCTCATTACCGAGTTTTTGGGCCGGGCGCACAAAGGGGTCCGCCGACCAGCTGCAGACGATCTGTCCTCACCCGACCTTCTGCGCTAGCTGACCGCCGGATGTTCCCCGCTGGCTTCCACCCTCGGAGCGGCCGCTCCGGATGCACCGCCAGCCCCACATCTGGACCACCCCCTCCCACGCCCCGGCCCGCGC
Source organism: Teleogryllus occipitalis (assembly GCA_011170035.1). Lineage (NCBI taxonomy): Eukaryota > Metazoa > Arthropoda > Insecta > Orthoptera > Gryllidae > Teleogryllus > Teleogryllus occipitalis. The sequence goes on from BLKR01002533.1 coordinate 102,136, forward strand.
CTTGTGCGGTCCGACGACAAGTGAATGCTACGACGTTACAATATTCACTACGATGCTCGCAGAATAACTCCAAATGCTGCAGCCCAATATTTTTAAAAACATTTTTCATTACCTACAACTTCAACATTGTTTCAAAGTATGTTGGCAATATTCAGGCTCCCGAAACGTATTATATTTTAAGCGACTTGAATAGGGTGTGATTTAAAATAGATACTTTACACATTAATAAAGCTTACGCACTTTGTATAATATCCAAAAAACTGTGAGATGTTAGCTTCTTTTTATTTTCAACAAATCTAACGAAATTTAATTTCAACAAATACAATAAAAAATATATCAATTTTAGAAATAATGCACAATTTTAACTTACTCTATTCGTGATTTTTACTTCAACTTCTACTAGTTCAATGTAAATAACTGCGAGTTAACAGCATTTTATTTTGACAATCCCCAAAGAAGAGTAGGGTCGATGAATAGCCTTGTAGAAAGAGATAGGCGAAAATGTGACTGGGAATCATGGCAATTGAAACATTCTATCTGCCGCTACATTTCAACTTATTCTTCGTTCAGAATCATTGACGTAAGACATTTAGGAACTATGTGCTTCCATGACGACAGATGTGCTCACAGGAAAAATAGGAAATGAAACTGTCATACAACTCTGATATTTGTGTTGCAGAATAAGTAGTAGTAGGTGTAATAGAATAAGTAGTAGTAATAGTTTTAGTTAGTAGTAATAGCGAGGTTCTTTACAGTTGACGCCGCTTCTCGCATCCCAGTCGACACGTTCTTCAATTTTCTCAATCTTCCTCTTGAAGCTCTTGTTCCTTCATCGCCTTTTCAATCTCACTTTTCCAAGTTTTTCTTGGTCTGCCACTCTTCCTGTTTCTATGAGGTAATCATTTTAAAATTTTCTTAGGCCGTCGACTATTCGTCATCCTTTAGATATGACCATATCATCTCAATCTTGTAGCATAAACTACAATCATTATATCAATATCAATACCCATTTGAATTGTTATGTCAACATTGGGAACTTTTTCCAGTAGTGTAAGGCCACAACAGTGTCTCCAAAAGTACATTTCCATTGATTTTAATTTTTCTCTTCTCTCTGACTTAGAATCCAAACCTCTGAACCATATGACTTAAAATCTAAATTTCTGAACTTTCAACTAGCGATTTGTATATTCTTATTTTTGTCTTCTTTCGTTATTTTTTGGCTACCCAAAACATTACGCAACTGTCTTGTTACTATTCTCCCTTGAAAGATCCTATGTTTTATTCTTCTGCACATCCACCTTCCTTTGATATACCAAGGTACTTTTGTTATATTTTTAATTCACCTGTTCGCAATTATTAAGTTTGTTCTTTGCGACCCCGCAATATCATTCTCAGTTTTCGACGGATTCATAGTTAAACCCCAAGATGTATATTTTTCATTTAGTTTCCGCAGCATAAACTCTATATCTTGTTCATCCTCGGCAAGACTAACCTGGTCATCCAGGAAGTGGAGGGTAAAAATGTATCATTGTCTACTTCTATCCCCGTACCTCAACATTCACGCCTCCCAGTTTCAAGAGCAGCGTTTACATATATTTTGAAGAGTGTACGAGCTATACAGCATCCTTGCCTCAGATATTTAGAGATTGTAAATAGATTCGTTACTTTTCTTCCAATTTTGATAGAGCTTGTGTTATCATTGTACAAGTTTTGAATAGCTGTTATTAAGTGTATATTTTAAGCCTGAAGAATTCCCAACCTGAAGTATTCCCTGACCCTTTAGGTTGCGGGTTGAAGCATTGGACCACCCCCCCTTCTTTGTAAAACCCTGTGTTATCGCAGACATAGCAAAAATTCCTAGTATTTTGCCTCGGAATAGGCCTTACAGACGACAGCTTTAGCAAATAAACAGGAAAATGTTTCTTGGGAACTGGAATATTCAAGGTCCAGCAACCAAACAAAAAGAAGTATTTGAAGGGCAGAATAAGTGAGGGACACTAACTTGCTGTGATCCCGTATAGAGTTCATCTCTAGTGTGACTTCGACATCGCGGTCGTTAACGTCTCATAGTAGTAGAAGCAGGCTTTGTGCACGTATTCTCCGAATCGGGTCGAGCTTCTCCTAACCGTTCAAGTAGTAATTTAGAAGTGCGTAGTTCGCATCAGACTTGACACTTCCCGACCTCAACAAGAAAAGTCACAAGACTTGTAGTTAATTTCTAACTCACCAAGCATCTCCAGAAAGCTGTATAATAGAATTCATTGTCATAATACTTGGCATTGCTGTCATTATTTTATTCAATACAGCAAGTACTTTCATATATTGTTTTTCACAGTTTTCTTGTTGGTGTTGTCATGAAGTAACATTCCCGTAACATACACCTGCTATGCCGATCGGTGTTGTTACCCAAGTCGTCGTTGCACTTGCCGGTGCTGTCGTTTCAGAAAGTTATTGTCACAAGAGCTTCAGAACGCAAACGTGCCTTACGGCCAAAACTTGGCTCTCGGCGCGGTCTACTCACTTTATCGCGGCCGAGTGTCGGGACTGACGTTCGTAGTAGTCTGTGGTGGTCGTCTGTCTATCGGAACCCGTGCGCACGGGCACACGGCGGAGCAGAGATCCAAAACGCGAACGTGTCGCGCGGGCAAAACAGTGGCGGCGGCGGCGGTGGCGGGCACCGGGCGGGCGGGCGGTCGGGCGGGCGGCGCGGCGCGGTGCGCCCTTGCCCAAGGGCAGCCGTCTCCGCAGCCGTTCAAGGGCACGCGGGGCGAACGCTCGGGCCGCCGCCTGTGCGAGGGCAGCGGGGGAGGCCGCTGACCCTGACCTCGACCTGCGTCCGAGCGAGCGGCCGCGCTCCCGCTCCGCTCCGCTCCTCCCCGCCCCGCCCCGCCCCGCTCCTCCCCGTCCTGCCCCGCGCCGCTCGCGGGATCCGAACGCGGGCCGGCGGCGCGGCGCGGAGCGCGGGAGCCGGAGCGGGGGGGGGGGGGAGGATAAGCTTGGCGGAGCAGCTCCGGGCTCCTCGTCTAGCATGCTCCTGAGTCCCATAAGGGTGGTGCGTGTTGTATCTCTGGAGGCGTTGCAACGTGAGAACGTGTCCTCTTGTGAGGTTTCTTCATCTTCCCCAGTGGGCCCCGCCTTAAAAATCAGGGTAAGCTGTAAGCTCCTGACTGGTCTCCTGAATGTGTGGTAGTGTGTCTAGTACATGTGAGTGTAAGAGTGTGTAAGGGGAGAGGGTGGGAGAAGGAATAGGAAGGATAGATCGCGCGCGGTCCGTTGCTCCTTAGTTAACGTACTACTTCAGTATTCCCGTGATAGCGCATAAACCACGGAAGTTTACCGATCAGAGCAGCTGGCCGCTAGAATTCTCGACCTAGCTGTGGAGCTAGCGTTCAAAGTTCCCCGCCGTCGTGACTCGAGCCTTCAGCCCTCCCGGTCGGGCTCACTGCAGGAGAGGTGGGGTCGGCGAGGCGGAACGGGCCCGAGCGGGGGTAGGCGTCGGGGACGGACGAGTGGCGAGGTGTGAGGGGCGGGCAGGGCCGAGGGACGGGAGGGGCTAGTGACGGGGAGGAGTGAGAACCGGGGAAGGGCGAGGAGGAGGGCCTGCCGCCCCAGGCAGCAGTGAGGCACTGGGCTGCCGGTTGATGGCAAAGCTGCTGGGGACGCCGCGGCGGGAGGCGGACACGTGGGCCCGGGGACTTTGGAGAGGGACGATGAAAAGGGTTTGAAGAGTGCAGAGCAGAAGTTATCTTCGTATCCTTCTCACAGAGGAGTTGGTATCTGCAAACTTCAATGTGAGTAATGAAAATGTCATATTCTCTCAAATGATGAGCTTAATATTGTGTTTGTGTTGTTTTTTTTTAAAGTATTTTAGAAGCTAATTTGTTCTTAATTATACATTATCTTAATGTTTCCATTTTCGACTTCGTTCTCCATTCCATTCTATTGTTGAAAACTGTACGAACCTTTATTGTGTTGTGCTGGATGTTAGAAATAACTTGGGTTTCATTTCAAAAGACTTTGTTTACAGTTTAAAATATTCACCAAACTAGAAAATGAAAATTTTAAAAATTTAGGAAATTACCCATTAGAATACTTCGAAGTCTTGAAAACTCGACCCAACATTTTACTCATAAGCCCACAATTTATACTACATTTATTACCTTAAATTAAATCTTACATTGCCTTACCTTAAACTATTACCATTACCTTACCTTAAACCTACCATTACCTTAAATTAATCGCACCATTAAACTTTCTAGTCATATTATCCACGAAGCTCGTTGCAGCACTGGTAAGCAAAGCATGGTTAACCCTCAGTAAAAAGTTGCCAGCACGTCGTCCGAAGTGACAATATAATTACACAATTACATAATAATCTTTACAAAAGGTATCTGAATGGTAAATAAACCTCGTTCAACAGTGCAATAAATATTTGATAGGTTTTGTTTTCATAAAACAGTGACAAATCGTCCCCGAACATGGACACGGAAAATATTCAGTGAAGCCCACAAAAAAGATTATTCGAAAAAATAAGAACGGTCCCATACATAGTGCTGTGAAATTCGGAGAGGAGTTAAGAAAACGTGAGATTGAGGAATAATTCAATACAGTGAGCAATGTTTATGAGGGAAAAGAATATCTTGCGCGGAAAATAGCGGTGAAAAAAGCTAATCGTATGCAGCGATTAAGTTTTACAGAAAGTACGGAAATAAAGGATCTTTTTTTAATGAATATTCCCTAATTTTTAAATTCATATTTTCGGCAAACTAAAAAAAAAGTTCTGTGGCTTCGACTGGAGACACATGGTATGCCAATACTTAACCCTCAACATTTTGTGCCTACAGAGAAACATGGAGGTTCCGTGGTGGGCTGGGATGCGAGAATGACTCAAGTGTGAGTCTTCTGCATGTAATCGATGGTGTGATGGAACACAAGATGAATATTCACATTTCAACGGAGAATCTCCTCGTTAATACGGTGGAGATGGGTCTTGCAACAGCTTTGTTTCAGTTTGATAGTGACCCGAAAAAAAAACTTTCAATACCCGATTATGGCTTCCGTCCTACATGCAAAAAAAAAAAAAAAAAAAAAAAAAAAAAAGTTCATGCAACTCCTTGACATTAACCGCATGTATCGTAATATGTGAGCTGTTCATGGAATAAAAATAAAAATACAGCGTGTCTAAAAATATTTGAAGTATGCGTTCCTGAGAGAATGAAGTTTAATTGGCCGTCGTAACTAGGGCTGGGTTGATGGCAGTTGAATTGGATGCTGTGAAGACTGAAGGCAATAAAAGCAAAGAAAAGAGCCCATAAGCAATGAAATAGTGATTTTTTACACATAAGTGTACAATAGCTTTTTATGATTTCAAAAAAACGGGTATTTTCTTTTGTTTGTAAATGTTCTGATATTCGTAATATTTTGAGCTTTTTTAATGTGAGAGAATAAAACGTAAATGTTTTGTAGTATTAATTATGTTATCTTCATATTTATCAAACATCTCGTTTATATTCTATCGAAGCTTTTGTCACATTTTCTGTATGTACTCTGTGTATGCTCACTTTCTGCACTAATAGTATATTATTTCTATACCTTGTGAGAATTGATTCTTTGACCATGCCACTCCATATCATAGTCCTTAGTGTAACCGTAGGGGGAAACTGATACTGCCAGCGCTTGTACCTTGGGCTTGGCTCAGGGTCCGGTTATTGCAGTTTGCTGCCGTGTCCTCGCGGGCGTTAAGGTTATCGTTAAGTAATACATTGCTCGCCAAATTATAATAACTTATGAGCGAATATACATTATCTCAAGTAGGGCTACACGCATGGATACATGTTACTAAACCACTCAGTATAAGATAGTAATTGTTGGCCTTTGCGGCTGCTTATCGTTAGCGTTGCAGATGTGCAGAGTGTTCTGGACAAGGATATTCATGACTACAAAAAGAGTGAGGACGTACAAGTATTGAAATTGTTCATTTGCACTTTTCATTTTCTTTATGATCCACTTCCAGCCTAATAACAGTCTCGGGTCTTGTTTCTTTTGCGTCGTTTACGTACGAGTGGTACAGTCCTGCAGCTCCCAGTCGAGTGTCATTGGATTGAAATCAGTAATCAGAAACCTATGAAATGGAAGAAGGGGTAATATTTCGTGAAAATGTCAATTTCTACAATCCATCGTAGGCTGGCCAGGCGTGTCAGCAGATCCCTCGGGATCAGACGATAATGACGGGGGGGGGGGGAACCGCTCGGAGATGGAATAGTGTAAGAAGAACTCGTGTGAACATCGCTGAGGAAAAAAAATGCCGCTAATGAGCTTTTTGAACAACAAATTCCAGGGACGAATTGGCATTTGAACTGCGATTCACAAGTACGGCAAGTGAGCTGACCGACCGCTGCCCTATTGGTCGGCAAAGAGGAAATGAAAGTGTGAGAGCGAGCACAAGTGACCCCCTGTAAATATCATACGAAGAAAAATGCTCAGAAATACAAGAAATGTGTTTGGCTATTTTTAAGACAATCTTGAAGGCGACGATTCCCAAAATAATTTTATAGACAGACAATGCACAAAACTTTCTTTATTTTACGAATCTCATCATGATTGGTAAGATAATCCCATAATATGAAAGTCCTTAATATGAAATAGTACCGTCATGCACCGGCAAGAGGCCGTGTAAGGCCATGGCAGTGACCAATCCCCGAAACTGTAGCAAATCATGATGAGACTCGTAAAATAAAGAACGTCTATACACTGTCTATCTATAAAATCATTTGGGAACTCTTCACCTCGAAGATGATCATAAAAATACTTAAAAAATAGGCACATTACAATTCAAGAAATATGTTTGGACCGTGCGTTTCATTTTTCACTTCCAACCAAAATTCATTTTGAACCCCATTCTAGCCACTTGGGGCTGAAATTTCTGACACGTTCTCGTTTCCTGGGAAATTTATATTGCTGCGAGGATCGCGCAGCCGTCAGACGGCCTCGCAATGGGCGGAGCGTCCGCCTCGGACCCAGTCACGACTTTTCGCAGCGGAGGCAGCCCCGCGCCGCGAGACCGCAGGCACGCCCTCCTTTCTGCGCACAAAGCGATTTCGCCGGAGGCTCATCGTTTTATTGCGCTAGACGTTAGAGGGTTTTACAAGAGGAGACTGTAAAAATAAAATATTAAAAAGAGGGCTCGTTCTGAAACAATGGATCCTAATGAACTTTTACGCCTCCAGAGGCCATTCATACTCGGACGGTTTGGAAGGCTGAAATCTGCTCCATTGAGTGATTATTTGCTTTTGACGCGTACACATTTTTGGGGCTGTTTTCATTAGGTAACGGTTAGTGCGTTGGGTCGCCGGTTCAGACCTCTGACGAAGTTTTAGGACGTTTGAGCGCAAAAAATCTTTGGTTACATGAGAAACTAAATTCATTTGTGATTACACGGAAATCGTATCTCTTCGAAACCACCTTTTAATGTACTAGATGGCAATGATTTTGATGCTCATACTTTTCTAAGTTTTTTTTTACAAAAGTGTGTACGTCACATTTATGTGTTCTGATTAAGTGAAATTTTGAACATATATTATTAACATTTATTTGTTGAAGTTTATTTTTTTGCATATATTATTGAAACAATTTATTGTGAAGTTGGATTAATTAGAATGGATCAGTATCCTTTTGAAAATATATTGATATACATTTCATTTTTGTTGATTAAAAACCTTTCTATACACCAAATTTTAATACATGCTTTGCAGAGAATGGAATACACATGTAGTGACCTCGGGAATGCATATACCGGAGCCATTTTTGGATTTGATTTGGAAAAACTGACCCTAGGTGTATGAATTATAAGCCTCTGCATACAGTGAACTCAGACATAAAGAACTTTCAGTTATAGTGAACTGAAGCCACCGTTTTCGATCAGCATACAGACTAAGCACTAGAAGATTCGGTTGTAGTGAACTCTCGATATTTGTTATCGTGAACATAGTACATGTAGATAGCAAGGAAAAGTCACCTGAAAATCGAAAATTCGTATGATACTACGGGTTTGCAGATAAGAATTTCATAAGTTATTTTTGTAATATTTACGGTCAATGACTGGTTCTGAGCGGAACGTACCACAGAGAATCCATACAGGTCATCAGAAGCAGTTCTGTCCGGTCTGAAGACTCCATGGGCAAGTTAAAATCTAGTGATCAGTATATCGCACTATTTATAACATTTGCGATTCTTGAATATTCAGAATGTTCAACAAAAATGAAGCCTGTGACTTTCTTTTAAACGTCCCTAGTTCTATCATTGGCAAAGAAAAGCAGTTGTGTTTAATAAATTGCATTAACTTTAGAAATAAAGCGAAAACTACTCGTCTTTTCAAAATATTGTGCACGACTTATTGTAAAGATCTATTTTTTCAGAAAATATTTCGTGTTAGACAAAAATATCTATCTTCGATATTGCTGTCTTCTGCTGTTAACTTTTTGTAATGGTCGAAAATGTAGAGATTCTGCCGGAAAAGGGACTACCGTCACTTTTTTTTAGCGTTCTGTACGTACGAGGAGAAACTTAAAAAAAAGTGGAGCCTTTTCTGATAAATTAATTGTTTAAAAGTCACCTATATTTCATATAACTACTTTTTTGGAAAAATTCCATTGACTTTATTTCAAGATCTGTCAGGAAAAAATCTCTACTTCGATATAGTAGTTGTGGGAAGTCGCCGAAAAAGAATTGAACTTACGCAATCTTCGAAACATCAAGGAGATAATCGAACTTGAGACCTGCGCCATTCTTTTATGCGTCTTTTATGCTACCCGAAGAAAACCGTTTAATCAATAAATTTTGAGCCATTTTTGAGAATCCCTCCGAAATCAAAATGTCCGTGTCAAACTCGCAGGGCCTTGAGTTTCCTCAAATTGATCGAGGAATACCAATCTTGAAGAAAATCGTCAGAACAAATTAGGTGCTAGTGTTGACCATAGACAGACAGACGTTTTACCGTCAATTGAGTTTTTGGGATCAAGAACCCAAAATACATGAATTTTGAGTCACAATGTGTTAAGAGGAAATAATTTACCATGTTTTGCAAGGATCCACGAGATACACAACACAATATAATATATTTAATGTTTTAAAATTAGTATATATAGGAAAAAGATTTGCCCGCCTTTTCATTACCAGGGCCAGACAAGAATTTTTCTGTCGAAAAATCGCCGGTTTTTCCTCACAGCTTTACAACATCTATTTTCTGCGAAAGCAATATGCGAGGAAGTAAAAAATTGTAGCCATTTTTGAGAAAATTTTGAAAATGTCAAATTCATAGAAATTACTGCCAAAATTAAAGAATATTTCTAAAAATCTAAGGATTGAGCCAGTCCAGATTGGCAGGAGAATGTGGATTTTCGGAAAATTTCTAGAAATAGTTTAGGCACTAGTGTTGTTCGCAGACGAACGGATAACCGACGGACGGACGGACGGATCGACGGACGGACGGATCGACGGATCGACGGATCGACGGACGGACGGATCGACGGACGGACGGACGGATCGACGGACGGACGGACGGATCGACGGACGGACGGACGGATCGATGGACGGACGGACGGATCGACGGACGGACGGACGGATCGACGGACGGACGGACGGATCGACGGACGGACGGACGGATCGACGGACGGACGGACGGACGGACGGATCGACGGACGGACGGACGGATCGACGGACGGACGGACGGATCGACGGACGGACGGACGGATCGACGGACGGACGGACGGATCGACGGACGGACGGATCGACGGACGGACGGACGGATCGACGGACGGACGGACGCAACAGCAACCACACTTTTTAGGTAACAGGGGACCCCGACACGTGTATTTCCTTTGGAATCTCGAAATCGATTTTTCTCAGCTTTACATAAATTTCTCTATACTACGTGTATTATTATTCTTTATATACATAGGGATACGATAAAGTAACTTGTAAAATTCTTACTAGATATGACATCGTTAATGCGGAGTAAGTGTTCTCTGCACGAAGAAAACATGATGAAGAAGATACAAACTTAAGAGAGTGCTTTTAGCAAAGCGAGCAACATTGATGGAATGCTCGAAGATAAGTAGTATTTTGAAAGAAAACGAGAGTGTGAAGAATGCACGAAGATATGGAAGTATTGTATTCGCAGCGTTTGGATATTTTACAGTGTTAAATAATAAAACCAATCACAATTGATCTCTTGGGATCATTCGAATTGTACATCTAATACAGTGAACCAACAATTTGAGTCCCCAGACGTTCACTACAATCGGAGTCGACCGAATTGCACTTCATTGTATAATACTACTGGCAGTGATAGTGATCAAATATATATTTTCATACGTGTTTAGTTTATGATGATGTGGCCTACTACAATCTGAATTAAAAGAACCTTACTTTAAAGTTATTGAGAGTATTTTCTGAAAATCGTAGAAATATTCTTCTGAAGTGACTTCTTAGTATGATCATTGTTTAATTCTTCCTCTTATTCTTCACCAGTAACACACATTCTCAGCATCTACGTATTTGTGTCGAAAATTTGGTACGTCGACAATTTTCTTATTTTTATACCCTGTAATTACTGAAGGTAAGGTCAAAACTTACATCGTCGTTTTGCTTGTAATAACAGCCTGTCAACGTCGCAATACGCACGTCTCCATTCCGAAGAAGAATTCGTATTGGGAGATTGAATGTTTCATGCATTCGTGGTGCTGAGGTTAGTAGTTAATAAAAAAAAGGGGAAAAAGCGCAAAGTGGAAGTCATCGTTAACTTACACTGTTTTATTTATTCCTCATGATGTCACTGCAGAACATTGCAAGGAAAGTGGTTGCAAGAGGAGACGTTGACTTCGAGAAAATGAGCGGAGGAAAATGTTAGGCACGAGCAGCCTTCACCAGCAGTAATTTTCTACCCTCCGGAATACCTGTACGTAATTTTAGATGTAGATTGATTTATGGATGTAATGGAATCTAGAGGAAGCTATAATTCTCGAAGTTCGATCCTTAATATTTCATTGTAACATGAACCTTCGTTGTGCCTGTTTATGTCTGTGTATATGAATTTGTGACTATTTTGCAACTCCAGCGAGGTTTAACACTAAATTTGAGTAGCGCAAAAACAGTATAGCTTCCTCAGGATTCCATTTCAGTAATCTCAGTTGACCATGTAAAATTTTGAAGACAACCGATGTAATACGTGCTTAGCTAACAATCACATGTTAGGAACGGTGACTGTTGCACACGGTAATTTTTCTAGAACACAAGTTTTATGAAACTTTTATACAATGATTTGTGAAACAAGTAGTTGTGCGTACGGTCAAATTTTTCTCGAAATTGTTTTGCACATCACCTATGGGAAATATTGTTTTCTAAGATTTATTCGGAAAAATCTGTATAATATCGTTTGCAATTACTGCTACATTATCTCTTGGCATTTCTATTGTTGAATGATAGATGGGTTATTTGACTCAAATGTGGATACTTCTAGTATGTTCATTTAGTAGTACGTTACTGTTTCTCGAATATCTGGAACCAAATACTCCTGTTGCCTTTTTCAACGATGCGGTTGTTCGGAGTTCAGAAACTTCAGAGACAATTTTTAAATGGTGCAGTGTGGCTTTTGAACTTCGTCTTTCTCTCGCTAGTTGCGCGACCATCTTGGACTTTGGTTAGTATTAATCAGTACGTGTGCAAAATTATTTGTTGAAAATTGGAATATGTTAGTTTTTATATTTTAATGAAACTTCGTGTTTTACTAAGAGCAAGCTAGATTATAAAAATCTGACCTTTTATGAGAGATTTTGTATCAAAAATTCTGTTCAGTAAAATCGTTCTCTTCAACTAAAAATTTTGAAAGAAAAAAATATTTTCCTACAAGATAATATGTTCATCCACGCCTGCATGATTAATTTTAGAATAAACTTAATTCGTAATCTCACGAGATTATTCATTTTCATAACTTCGTACGCAAGTAATTTTCCTTGGAGACATTCGTTGATTTTGTTAATTTGATTATTGCATAGAGTTAACTGGTCGCATTAAGTGAATATGTTGTAAAGGAATTTTTTTTCAATGCGAAATAAAACTAATGAGTGTGGACTGAAGCATTCAACCATGTTCACAGTGGGGTTCTTCTATTTTCACCCCTATTAGCGTGTCTAACATAACGGAAGAGACGCCGCACTTAAATATTATGGTTTACCGCAAACATGTTGTCGTTTCTCTGAGACACATCAAAATAAGATGGCGTGTGTATGACGCACGCCCAGCATGAAGTGACAACGTTCATATAGTTGATATGACACTAAGTGTATTTGCAAACATTTCTTAGTCCAACATCTCGTGAAGCAGTTAGCAGTTGCCCCTCATCGCATGTACAGAATGTCTGAAAAGGAATAGGCCTTTCCGTTTTGTTAATCATTAAACATTCTTGGATGTAAATTAATCTACATTCTCTTCTCTGATGTATTTGATATGCCTTTTCCTAGTTTTTGAATTGACGGTAAAATTAAATGCTTTTCTGCATTCTAATATTGGCACGTTTCTACAAAAACACTATTAGATTGAAAGTGAGAAACTGCATTGCAATTGTGTTGTGATTGTGTACGTAGATTTGTAAGAAATGCGAAGTAGATTTACATAATTGGAGATAGCTCTGGGAGTATTTCGTTTCGAAATTCTGAACTCTCAAAACTGAGCATGACATTACCTTCGCTCTCTTAACTGTTTGTAAGGCACGTCACCACCTCGCGTGACGGAAGACCAGTGGGGAGCTTAGACTTTGTTCCGGCTGGAGCGGTGCCCCGCTTGGGGAGATACCTGGAGAAAACCACGCAAGCCCATGTGCAGGTCGGCCCCGGATCTCACGTTCCAATGGTGCACTACCTCCCAATTAGTCTCAGTTTATAACATGCAGTACACTCTTGGGACTATGTCCTGCGAAGTTGACGCGCCCGTAAACACTAAACACTCATTTCCTCCTCCTCCTCTTCTTCTTCTTTTTTCTTTTTCTTCTTCATTTTCCTCTACTTCCACTGCTTCATTTTCACTTCCTTTTTAAGATATCTAAGGTCTGGACCTCTGATATTCACCCCCAGAGCGTCACGTTTTCGCTCCTTTACATGAAAGTCGCCAAAAGTACCGTACTACCCCTGAACGGGAAACGTCTGCCGTCAGATGATAAATAAACTGTAATCTACACTCTTTAAAATTTCAATAAGAATGGCATGCACGAACGTCGCGTGATTCGTACAACGAAGAGCATCAGAAAGAAAACAACACAGAATGTGGAATATTTCGACACGGCTAAGGGTGAGTCACGATACACCGTGTACATACTGAAAGCGAACGGTAATGTATTGCGGTCGAGACATGAAGGAATTCGAGTTATCGATTCGCCGGAGACGGACGTATGCGTCGCACATGTGGGTGGGGTTCGTTGACCGTCGTCACCTCGAGAAGGGTAGGGAAAGGGAGAGTTGAGTGTGCTTCTGACGACCTTCCACGCTGTCGGCGAGCACTGCTGATTGCACTATCATCAATGTCACGTCAGCGCGATCCGCGAGTGTGCGATGTCTTATCCGCTGCTTCAAGGCGGCCGCGGCGCCCCAGGCAGATCGCGAGCGAAGGTCGGGGGACCTAGGGTTCGAGTCCCGACGGTGGCAAGATTTGCGACACAAGCTACATAGCTAGGATGAATTCACTTGCCGTCTGGAGGAGGGTTCAACCGGCCGGCTGATCTGAACGGTATTTTTCCATGGTTTATCCGATCTACACAAGGTGAATGACGGAGAAGTAACCTACTAAACAGGCCACTATACTCCGATTTAAACATAGTTGCACTTCAAGGTCACGAGATGGAAGGAGATGGGTACATGTACATTGTTATCCAATCGGGAACTCCAATACCAAAAATGTAAGTCGTAACGAAGCTCCAGATTGGATGACAATGTTTCCCTCTCCTTCCAGCTCGTGACCTTGAAGTGCACCTACGTTTCAATCGAAGTATATCTTTCCTTCCTCTTCCTTATCCTCACCGTTGCTTACACACACACACACACAGACACACACACACACACACATACTTACATGCACTGCACTACACTACACTACCACACATGTTGGAAGATCAGACGGAGTTTAGAGCTTGTTCCGGCTGGGACGGTGCCTCGCTGGTGGGAGATATCAGATTGGGCCTTCTAGCCGACGTGTAGGTCGGTGCCGAATCTCATTATCCAGCGGGAGAAGTTCACCCCCGCCTCCCGAGGAAGAAACACGCAACATTCACATGACTAATGACCTTAGCAATTGACGGGCCAAGAGACACGAAATAATCAAGCCAGCGGGCGAACGAGCGAGCGAGCGAGCGAGCAAGCGGCAGGGAGCTCCAGCAGAGAACGTTGGCTCTGCTGCCATTGCGAGCTGTTTAACCTATGAAGGACTAATGAAAATTCTAGAAGACACTCTTTCCTTGTGTCATTCGGAGGGAAAGTCGGGAAAGAAGTGGAATTCTAATTGCCTGATGTCGAGAACACCTAGTGGATGTTAGGTTGGGCCCTGTCTGTCAGAAGAATGTTTTTGTTTTTTCTTCGCTTTTAAAGCGGAGTTTCTTATTAACGAAAGTCATCTATTATTCTACACAATTGCGAGGAATCTTTCTCAAAATGTTGATCTTGCTTAAGTAAATTTATAGGGATAGTCATTATTATGGAAAAGCATTGCCTTGACTGTTCGATTTGCACTTGACATATCTTCTTTGGCCCAAGATGCCAAAGAAAACGTAGTTTTACTAAGCATCGTAGACCCAAAACCTTGTTGTTCAAAATGGCCTGAAGTAAATGTTTACCGAAAGGGGAAGAGTGCCGTATATAAGTTACGCAGGATAGGTGATTGTACATTTTATGGAACTTTCCGACGGCTGTGGGATACAATGCACCATTTACAATTCTATTACCCAACCCCAAATTACCAATCACAGTGAGGGTCATATGGACCCTAAATAACAAGCAATTTGCCTCATGCACGGTCGACTGGACATCATTCTTAAACCTGAGTAACTTGTGTATCTGAAATCTGTTTCTGAACTAAAAAAGATCTATTGGTTTGTTTATTTTTTACTCCTCCTACCCTCTGAAATTCAGAGTCTGAAAAGCTTCAGACAAAGGGAATGATAATGAAGGGAAAAAGAAACCGTCATACAAATGCAACTACGAGTATACCACTTTTTAAGGGTACTTAAATGAGGTGAGGCGATGTGATACACAGGAAAGAGATGATTTGTTTGGGTACGTGTGAGTATAATACAAAATCCGTAAAAATCATACGTTTACATCACACCAAATACACAAATAGCAATAGTCGTCCTTATATGACCTTCTAAAACGAAAAAGAACTATTTTGAATGTAACATTTACTGTTAGAATGGTTGAATTAAATTTTATTTAAGCAAGTGAATTAAAAAGAATAAAAACGTCAAGCCTAATTTGCTTTAGCATATTCACCACATATATCTTCTATTCGTCCATTAAGTATTCAGTCTAATTACCCGAAAATAACTACGATTATGTAACTTCTATATTAATGTGAATTATTAATTCGGACGTATACAATTTGGAAAATACAGGAACATCCATGATATTTGAAAAAGTTTGGTGTATTGAAGAGTTAGAGATGCTTCCAGAGTTTCGAGAAAACCATTAGACAATAGAGATAAAGTCAGACAGAGTAGAGCGTTTCTCAGAAAACGGGGTCCGTGTTCACGTGCTTGACCAATGCCAGTGGAATAACGGATTCTGACGTCAGCAATGTGAAAGGTCATGATTATTGTGTCTGACGTTTCGAAATGTCACTTTTCTCCTCTAAAACGTTTTCAAAGTTTCTCGGCATCTATTTCCCATAAACGGAGAATTTTTTATCATTTTTCGCTACTCTTTTCTCCTTGACATTTATAAGGCACTTTCACTATTCGTATGTGCCAGACCAACGTGTAAGACATTGCACGCCCATTAGTCAGTAATCGCGAAGGGTATATGCGTACGTTGTGGCACCTCGTTTTAACCTTATATTCACTGAGTGCTCTAACGAGTTAGACATTTTGTTTGTTTATGTGTTGAAGAAAAGAACACCAAATTAGAAATTCATGTGTTTGTTGTTGAAATTCTGAAATTCAGGTATTTATACTAACATAATTATCGGACACTGAAAGCTTTTAACACACCACCTTACTCCCATTCAGACCTTCCGACCTCAAATGAGTCCATTAACTTTAGAACATCGTGAACTGTTTATCAGGAAATCAGAAAATAATTAGGATTGAAACGAGTACGTTATCACTGGGTACGTATAAGAGACTCAAATGAATATTTTAAATATTTTTAAAAAATCCACAAGTCTTCAAGTAATTAGAAAAAATTCATAAAATGAAAACAAAATGAAGACTGAAAGGGTTAAACGTCACAAAATATGACAGCAATGCATTATACACGACGACAGAAAATTCAAAATGGGACGGTCTGTCCTCACAAACACAGTAGGAGCGAGTCGTTTTTGCGTACATAAATTATCTTCATTGTAATATTCTATTTGATGTTATTCCAATTTCTTGTTAAATAAAAAAATAAAAGATGTTAAGTTACACCGAGATCAATAGTTGGCTGCACCTCCGATAGCGTTTGCGCCAATCCCCGGAGATATCCGGGGAGCAGATAATTTTTAATCACCCGTAGCTGATAATTTAGAAACATTTTCTTAGCGATTAAGAAGCATTTTAACTTTACGAATAAAGTAAATATATATTCAAATCGAAATTGTCAACTTTTATCATAAAATAAATATTAAAGGTTTTAATATATAAATTATTTTAAATATGTGTTTAAGCCCTAAAGGATATTTTTGGGGATGGTTTATTAGAAATGATTTTTCAGGTCTAACCATCATACTTATTATTTTGGAAGTAGTTACTTACATCAATAAAACTGACGTGTCTGTGTGTGTTTTCAAAATACGTACCTGTCAATTTTTTAAATATTATGTCGTTATTTACATGACATAATGTCCTACTCATCCCTTAGAACAAACTTTATGAGCACTCTTTCAATTTTTCGCAAATATCTCTAAATCATTGTGTAGATTCACCAAAGTGAATTAAACTATTCTGAAAGCCCCAAAAATTTCCTTCTAAATGCATTTTGATTCCTTTCAATAACGCAATAGTTTCAGAGTAACTGAAGGTCACATTTGTTACTGGACGTGTCGGGAATATGCAACAATCCATCTGGTCACTGCTACATCGATGGCGATGGATCATGATTAAACAAAAAACCGGCAATGTAATCTATTTCAACTGGTCCATCCATGAAATTGCCTTTCTGGCTAATTTAAAATTGTGAACTGTCATTTTTGTTTGATTTAATCAATTACGAATTGTTTGGAATATAACTGCAAATCCGTGAACGTGATGCGGAACAAATGGTTATTTTCTATCTTTAATAGAATTCCCCCACCAGAAAAAAAAAATCTGCACCAACTTGATTACTTTACGGTATCTTGACGTAATCCTCCTTGTATTGGCTTCCGATGATCCACTAGCAAAGTTACCTCTGAAGGTGCAGCTCCTTTCAATCACGCCCAAGGTGGGTTCGTAGTTTCGATCTCGTCCTCGTCATGTGGACGAAAACGAAGGGCCGGCAGCGTGGCGAATTCTCCTCCGCTGCCGTCGTAAAAACGTCGTACTAAAGCAGACCAGAATTGCTGACGCGATTTGTCTAACAACTCTCTGTTCCAACACTTGACGCGGGCTTTATTGCGGCGAGGGGCTTAAGCGGATGTTTGATCCCGGCAATCATCTCGTGCGGCGCAGATTACGTTCCGTTCGCTGCGCGCGGGCGGCATCACGCAGCGCCAAGCAACGACCGGCGCGCCGCGCCTACGCCTCGCGCTCTCGCCCTCCCTCCCTCCTTCCCGCTCTCCCGCCCTCCTTGCCGATCTCCCAACTTCACTCCTTCCCGCTCTCCCGCCCTCCTTGCCGCTCTCCCGCCCTTCTTGCCGCTCTCTCGTCCTCCTTGCCGCTCTCCCAACTTCACTCCTTCCCGCCCTCCCTCCCGCCTTCCCGCTCTCCCGCCCTCCCTCCTTCCCGCTCTCCCGCCCTCCTAGCCGCTCTCCCATTTTCACTCCTTCCCGCCCTCCCTTCCGCATTACCGTTCTCCCTCCTTCCCGCCCTCTACCCTCCTTCCCGTCCGCCCTCCCTCCCTCCCTGCCTCCTTTCCGCCCTCCCACCTACTTCCCTTCCTCCCACCTACTTCCTTTCCTCCCTCCTTCCTGTCCTCCCGACTTCCTGCCCTCCCGGCATCCCGCCCTCCTACCTTCCCGCCCTCCCCCTTCCCTCTCTTCCCGCCTTCCCCTTCTCAATACCCTCCTTTCTCGCCCTCACCCTTCCCGTCCTCCCCCTTTCCTCTTGCCGCCTTCCCAGCATCCCGTCCTCCCCCTTTCCCCCTTCCCTCCCGCCTTCCCATCTTCTCGGCCTCTCCCTTCCTATTCCCTCCCCGCCTTCCCCCTTCCCCCCTCCTCCTTCCACCCACTCCTCCACTTCCCTCTTCCCGCCCTACCTCCTTTCCGCCCTCCCGCTTCCCGCCCTCGCTCTTCCCCATTCCTTTCCTTCCCGGCATCCCCCTTCCCGCCATCACGCCTTTCCGCTGCGCCTCAACACTCCCTTCCCTTTCACAACCCCTCCTCTATGATCCTCCTAGCTGCTCCAGCCCGCTGCCTCTCTCCGCTGCACCTTCCCGCTGCCCCTCCCTCCCCCGCTCCCCCTCCCGCATCACGCTTCCCCTCCACGTCGCTCCTCCCTGTAGCCTCCCGGCTGCCCAACCACGCTGCCCCTCCCTCTCCACGCAACCCCTCCCCGCACCCCTTCCCTGCATCCACGCTGCCTCTCCCACTCCCCGCTGCGCCAGCCCGCTGCCTCTACTTTTATTTACCATCCCTATTGCCCCTCTCCGCTTTCCTACCCACTATCACTGTGCGCAGCCCCTCCCCCACTATCCATCCCTGTTGCGCCTCGGCGATGCGTCTTCACGTTGTCACTTCTAGGTACTCGTCCTCGCTACCCCTCCGTACTTCTCCTGGCCGCTGCTGCACCCTACTGCTCACTTCCCCGCTGCCCCTCCCCGCTAGCCTTCGTACTGCTTCTTCGCGCTGCTTACATCGGCTGCATCTCTCCGCTGCCTCTCAACACTACCCCGATCGCTACCCCCATTAAAAGGGGTCTCTACAAAAATTGAAACTAAACATTGGTGAGTAGCACAGCTCTGCATCATTTGATAAATTTTACGAAAATCATTTTACGTCCTTGATACGTAAAGGTAACTTTCTTTTAAAAAAAACATTGTTTTTAAACATACCCCCTGTAGTTCGCTATTCTACCATCCGAGCAGTCTATCGTACCGTACCGGCTTGGTATCCGTTCGTCAATCATAATTTGAGGGATTATGGCGATTGTGCTTGCATTGACACTGCTCTCATTCATTCAGTGTTACAATTTTCTGGAGGCAAAGGATGTTCAGAAGATGTTGATCTTTTCAAAAATTCAATTTCTATCCTTTATGGACACTGAAGAATCCTTGTCGAAAATTTAACTTCACTTCATATTCTCAGAGTTTGGCTCATAATCCTTGGGTACAAAAAAATTATAAAAATATTCCTTTCCCTTGGTAATATTTATACTGCTGCCATTTTCCAGTGGCAGAATCGTTTTTTCCAACTCCATTTAACGTGAAATTTGTTTTAAATAATAAATAATACATGTTATGAGACGTCAACGACTCATAAATCGCAGTCATTCAATAAATGGTTCGATGACTAGCTTTTCTTGGATTTGTTTTTCATCCTGCTGATTTGTGCGTTGTCCTCTCCTCATCCCAGCATCGCCCTCCTCCCCGGCTAACAACTTTCCCGCCAGACCGCCTCCCCCCCTCATCGATCCACTGCGCCTAATCCTGCCCACTCCCCGTTTTACCCCGGCTCCGATCCACTTGACTCTGGCCCATCCCCCCACCCTACCCTACCCCACCCCACCCCACCCCCACCCTACCCTACCCTCCCCACCCCACCCTCCCCTCCCCACCTCACCCTATCCCACCCCACCAAACCCCGCCCCACATCTCCCCATCACACCCACCCCTCCTCATCCCATCCCACAACACCCCCCCAATTCCGCTCCACCCCGCTCAGTCCGTCCTCTCTCCGCCACACTCCCACTCCGTCCCACCCGACCCTACACTACCATACTTTACCACGCTCCGCCCCTCCTCGCCCCTCCCCACCCGTCTTGACCTTTGCTCGCTGCGCCAAGTGCCGCCCTCTTCCCGCCGCACCCCTCCTCCTACCCGCCAACCCGACCTTACCCTACTCTACCTTACCCTGTTCCGCCCAGCCCCTCCCCACCCCGCTCCTTGTCCTTTGCTCCACTGCGCCCAGTGCCACCCTCTCCCCGTTTCCCCCGACTGCGCCCCACTCCCCCCGCGCCGTTCCTCTCCGCCCGGATCCACCCGCGCCCTCCTCCGCGCCAGCGACGTGTGCCGCCCGCCCTACGCGCCCCAACGAGCCCTCTGGGAGGCGGAGGCGCAGGCAGCGGCGACGCGCGTCAAAGGGCTGCGGGCGCTCAGAGGGGGAGCGGCTGCCACGGCAACACAAGCTGCTAATAATAGCAATAACAATATCAAAGTTAAACTATAAGAGCTACGACAGCACGTACTTTCTCGTATTATTGAAAAGTGTAACTTAACATTATAATATTGCGATTTCTGCCTACCTAATAGTTCAGCTATTATTTAAAATTCCAATTCAAAGGAAGTGCCTGCGGTGCATATCTGAAATTATTTCGTTAGCTAGGAACAGTAGCCAATTGTTACTTCTACAAAAGAAACAAAGATAACTGTATGTGAACTGTTGCAGTTTTGCAAAACATGATACGCAGTAGCGACGGTATTTTTACATAAGTTTTTCCTTGATTACATCGATGTGACCCTCCGGTTTTTGAATACTTTAATCAGCTATCAAACGTTTTAAAGTAAAAGAAAAGTATAACTTAAACATCCAGAGTTGAAATGTTATAAATCTATATCATTTTATAATTTAAATATTATATTTGAAACACAAGAAAAACATTTGAACGAAATTATTTTAAAACAAAAATATCACCACGTTCATCAGAATAATATTTTATTCTACCCAATCTTCTACGTATAAATATAATTGTCGTATAAATATTTTTCCCGACTATAATATAGTTGATTGTGCCATTTTATTGAAGGTAGAGACATTGAAATATTCAAATTAAAATAATGAAGCCTCGTTATTGTTCCATCCATATCGTTCAAAAGAATGTCTAACATGAATATTGTATTTTTGCAATGTTAATTTTTTGCTATTATCTAAAATACTGAAAACCGATGGCACCAGCACCACTTTCTTCTTGGTTCTTTGCTACTCATGAGGAAATATTTTCGAGCCGTTTTTGAGAAAAAAGTATAAAAATTACCTAGATTTCTTCCAAAATTACGCGAAAACTACTCATGTTTTCGAAAAATTGCGAATTATCTCACTTCAACATCATTTTGATAGAAAAAAAATTTATTCAGGAAAACATATCTGCCTTCAATATTGAAGTCGAAGGAAGACTCTGAAAAAAGTTTGAACTTTCGCTACTATCGAGAAAAAAAATCAGAGAGATCCATGAAAAAGCAACCTATACCATTTCTTTGAATGCAATTTGCTGTCTGGAAAAAAATAGCAAACAAATTAAACCATATTTGAGAAATGTTTGAATATGTTATGGAACCTGCCAAAAAGTACCCTACGAATTAAAATATCCTTTATCATACGAGGGACCATGACATCAGCCAGACTGATCGGGGAATATAAATTTTGGTGAAATCCTACTTACGATTTAGTCGTCAGCGTTGTTCACAGAGAGACGGACACGCATACGAGAGATGTTTCGCCATTAACCAATTGTTCGATATCAAGGACCCACAAAATTTAGATTCTGACTACACCACACGTTAGAGGAAGTAATTTACTATATGATGTCGCAGGCTTCCGCGGTCAGTGTCATGATCTGGGCTGTCCAGGTGACGCCGCTTCGAAGGCTGAGGTGGCGACGTTTCGACCATCATATCTTGATCTTCTTCAGCCCTGCAGCCCGTAAGAAAACCAACATATCTTGGTTTTCTTCAGCCCTGTAGCCCGGAAGACCAACATATCTTGGTCTTCTTCAGCCCTGTAGCCCGGAAGACCAACATATCTTGGTCTTCTTCAGCCCTGCAGCCCTGAAGAAGACCGAATATGTCGATCGAAATGTCGGCACCTGTCGATCCAACCGAATGTCGATCTGAAATGTCAGCCTGCGACGTGGCGTCACCCGGACAGCCCAGATTAATTTACTACATAAGAAACAAGATGTATTTACTTTTTCGTTACCGTTTCTGTCGAAAATTCGCCGTTGTCCGGCGCACGATTACAATACTTTCTGTTTTTATGAAGCGAGAAAGTAAATAAATTGCAGAATAATGACGTTTTTATCTTATTGTACTGTTCATTTAGCACTATCCATACAGAAATCATTCAAGAAAAATTTGGAGCCGTTTTGAGAAAATCTTGTTTTAATATATTCTTTAAATTTTGCTCATTTTACTTGAAATCACGCGAAAACTACCAAAATGTTCAAAACATATCCATGACATTAATTAAAGAAATAATTATGGACGGATAGACGTTTTGAAAAAAACAACAACAAAAAAACACATTTTCGGCACCAGAGCACCCCAAAACTTACTTCCGTTGAAATCTCGAAATCGATTTTCCATAGCACAACAAGATTTTATCTCCATATACATGTATAGGAGAAAGTAACTAGCAAAACAGAATTTTTTGCTGATTATGCGCCCTTCTACACGCAGAAATCAAAACCTATTTCGGAAAATGGAAAATTCAGAATTTATTCCGGTCACACTTTCACCACCGAGGAATGTGAGCATAGATTTGGATTCAGTCTCTTCATGTACTCCAAAGAATTATGCGTATCGGAAGATAATTGCTATAATTACTCCGCTAACGCCCGCCGCCTTCATGTACGTAGTATTTTTACTCCCCCCCCCCCCGTAATTCGCGTATCGTCTCTTTCCTTTTTAATGAGGCCTAGTTTGTGCGGTATCAGCAAAAATCCTTGTTCGTTGTCGAACGTGGCCTTACCGATTGCGGATTCAGATCGGATTCAGATTGGGGTTCTCAGGAACCCAATTCTGATACTTAAAACTGTTGAACATTTTAGCTCTCATATTGCAGTAACAGTAAAGTACACTTCTATTCTCTGTGCGTTTAGGAATATTCAGAGGACATTTTCTGAAGGCAGGAAGAAAAAGAAAAGAACAATTTCAGTCCGACATGTCAGATCAAAGAAAATGAAAACAGCATGTGTAAACTGTATTTAACACCATCTCCAGAAAAATTCCTAAAGAGAATCTCCTCGATGCTGATCCAGATTATTGCTATCCTTTCAGAGCCCTTGAAATTGATGTAGAGACTTGTTATTTAAAAATACTTCTTACGTTGTCCGTAGCTTTCACTAGATAACTAATGACAATAGCAAATAAAAATAATAAATAATGAAATACAATAAATCTTCATACTAAAAAACACATTAAATATTGTAATAGATAAATATTACAGCTTTAACATAACGGATCATCACAATATGGGCTCCAAAAGTTCACTTTATGTTAAATATTAAAATGTTTTATTACTATTATTAACTAGAAAGATCGTAATGAAGAAATGTACAGGTATTATGAAATTACAAAAGGCCTACAATTATAAATTGTTATAAATTGGAAAGTGATAAATCTAAATAGTTGTTTCAGCTTGTCTTTTTTTGTTTTTCTTTTCCAAGAAACTATTTATCTTTGATTGGTATCGCGGTCTGACATACCTCGCCGGCAAGTTGACACAAGCAACAATCATTTGTTGTGTATACATGTCCAGCGGCTTAGTACCTTCCTTGTTGGTATAGATCTATCTTTGAACAAAGTAAGAGCTTCACTAGTGGTTTCTTTTTAGAGTTATGTCATTTTTTTGTGTGGTGCGTTACAAGATGCCGTCGATAACAATTACGTGTCTCCAATGTGGGTGTCATGCCCCTTGTCGAAAATCCTGCCATCACTGGGACTCTAAAGAAGTTTTGCTTCATCAGAAACCTTCATAAAACAAACGTGAAGTTTTAGACTAGCAGATAAGTTCAATGCTCTCAAATAACACGTTGAATTATAGGAATTAAGCGTGAGCGATATCACAGACCACCGATGCCAGTTAAAGGTGTTGAAAAGCGATACCCATGAAGGTTTATGAGTATTTAAATTTTGTGTTCGTTTCCCATTACAGTTGGGTATGTTATCCTCCCTATAATGATTAATCTAATTTAATCCAAGTTTAATCGCCGCGCCGCAAGGGTGACGCACTTAAAGCAGCGTGGTGCTGAGCGGGGCGCGATGGCCAATGGGAACGGTGGAGGGGGAGGGGAGGGAGGGGTGGCTCTTGGAAGGGCAGCAGTGGGCAGCGATTCCCCTCTGCTGCTCCGATGGAGATTTTGAAAGACGATCATTTGTTTGGGGGCTGTGATTCAACTATCGAATTGTTGCGTCAGCTACGACAGGCCGCCTTTTGGCTTTTGCTGTCAATGGAGGCGCTGTTATTAATGGTGCGTCTTCATCGAAAAATGTTTCTTGGCTTTGGACATCAGTCGAGCGGTTTAAGGATGATTAAAGGTACGGAGTTTCGGAAAAAAGGCATTCGTCGTTCACATTATGAAAAGAGTTATTACCTTTGACAATAGAAAGGGATCGTTTGATGTCTTTATTTAGAGGTGAATTAATTATTTCCCTGAAAGAATAAAATGGAACATCACAAAAAACAATTTGATTACGTTTTCAGAATTTGCGTTTGATAAAAAGTGGTAATAAGTAATACGAACGGTTCTCCGTGTATTTCAAGCAAACGAGCATATTTTTCATTCTCTGTTCCTATTTAAGACACCTTATAATCTTTATTACAAGAGTAGACTTTCGAAATATTACATACCAATATTTGTGTCTACATTACTTTATTTTCAGAAATTTCTACAAAGCAGAATAAGACGGTTAGCGGTCTTTTCTCGAATGACGCACCAACGTTTCTGCATTAATTGACGAAAATGTAACGTTACGTAATTTTTTTTGTCCAATAAAATGAACTTCCCTAGAGTAACTACCAAACCTGTACAGATAGTTGCTTGCCAGTAACGAAGTTAACGAGTTTGGGAAACGTGAAGTATTTTTGTAATGGTATCTCATGCAAAAGTAAATAATAAGTGCGCAAATGGTATCTTGGGTTTCCACGCTGGGGCAAAGGCATAGTTTCCAACGTATCGATTATACTGCTGCTATCATCTCCAGAGGATATACTATTATCGACCATTCGCCGAAAGAAGGTGGCTGTATGGTGATCTAAAAGTTGGGAGGAGGTGCTTCGCAGGGAACTATGATTCCACTGACTCCGGCCGAGAAAGCCAAGATCTTCAAATCGAAATAGTATGCCAGGCCAGTCAGTGTTGAGGCAGGAGTGTGGTACCATCTTTTTTCTGAATGCCCATCTTCCAACGTTTTTGCAGGTCTGAGTGCATTACGTATGTTATTCAGAATGCTGCATAACAGTTGGAGAATGGATTCACCGATTTCCTCGCCTATACTTTCAACGGTTACGTATATGATTAATGATGCTTGGACACGCATTAACAGTTCCCGAGATCCATTACTGCCCTAAGCGATGAAAATATGAATTTGTAAGCAAGGGAATGTTGTCGACGTTCTAGGAGATGCATACACGTCCGCATTTTAGGTGATAATCGGCAGCGAATTAACGGAATTTGCTGTCTGCTGATCCGCTTGCTGCCGTCAGCAGTTTCGCGCTGCCCGCCCAAGGCCCCTGAGCCCGAGCGTTCGCCAGGTTCCTTCGCTCCCCGTAATTGCTCATTAGAGAGCAGTGAAACGGAAAGCAGTAATTGTGGTGGCACGGCGCGTTTTTAACTCCCGGATGTTTTTCGAAGAAACGATGAAATATTTATAGCGGTTTATAACGCCTGCACTCGCAGTCGCATGCAAAGGACGCGAGCGAGACGGAGCGTCTACAAGGCGGGCGCATGTCGCCGCCTTCACTCTCGCGTCGCTGCCGCAGTCGGTCCTCCCACTGCTACCTCCGCTACATCCGCCCCACACTGCCCTTCCACTCCAGCACCGCCACCGCCCCCACCGCCCCCCCACCACCATCACCACCAGCTTCATCTCCATCAACACCTCCACCAACCACCACTTTCATCATCACCATGCCTTCCATCACCACTTTTACCACCACCCCCACCCCATTCACCACCACCCCCACCCCATTCACCACCACCACCACCACCACCACCACAACTATCATCACCAATCCGTCATCATTTACTTCATCTCCACCATCAGCACCTCTACCAATCACCACATTCACCATCATCACCACATTCACCATCATCACCACATTCACCATCATCACCACATTCACCATCATCATCACCACATTCACCATCATCATCACCACATTCACCATCATCATCACCACATTCACCATCATCATCACCACATTCACCATCATCATCACCACATTCACCATCATCACCACATTCACCATCATCACCACCACATTCACCATCATCACCACCACATTCACCATCATCACCACCACATTCACCATCATCACCACCACATTCACCATCACCACCACCACATTCACCATTATCACCACCACATTCACCATCATCACCACCACATTCACCATCACCACCACCACATTCACCATTATCACCACCACATTCATAATATCACCACATTCACCATCATCACCACCACATTCACCATCATCACCACCACATTCACCATCATCACCACCATTCACATCACCACCACATTCACCATCACCACCACCACATTCACCATCACCACCACCACATTCACCATCACCACCACCACCATGCATTCACCATCACCACCACCATTCCACCATCACCACCACCACGTTCACCATCCACCACCACCACATTCCACCACCACCACCACCACATTCACCACCACCACCACCACATTTCACCACCACCACCACCACATTCCACCACCACCACCACCACATTCACCACCACCACCACCACATTCACCACCACCACCACCATTCCACCACCACCACCACCACATTCACCACCACCACCACCACATTCCACCACCACCACCACCACATTCACCACCACCACCACCACCACCACGTGCCACCACCACCACCACCACCATTCACCACCACCACCACCACCACATTCACCACCACCACCACCACCACCACATTCACCACCACCACCACCGATTCACCACCACCACCACCACCATTCACCACCACCACCCACCACCACCACATTCACCACCACCACCACCACCACTACCACATTCACCCACCACCACCACCACATTCACCAGCAACACCACATTCACCAGCACCACCAATCCGTCATCAACTTCATCTCCACCATCAGCACCTCCACCAACCACCACGTTCACCATCACCATGCCTTCCACCATCACCGCATCCATCACCATCACAACCGCACTCACCATCCCCACCACTACCACTATCACCATCACCTCCCTCACCTCAACCATCACCACCTCCATCCACCACTTTAACCGTAACATTACCTGCATCATCATTACCACCAACACTACCAAAACTATCAACATACTCCACAACACTATCACCACTAACGATACATCACCATTATCACCTCCACATCACGACAGCTAACACCGCATCCATGACCTCCACAATAAACGCCTCAACAACTTCCACGACGACAGCCAGCACATCGTCAACATTTGACAGCGCCGCCGATGCGTCCGTCGCCGCGTCCGCCTCGTCTGCTGTCGCGCCGCGAGGCGAGGCGAGGAGGTGCGCTCGCAATTACTAGGCAGCGGGCATTAGGGGTGACGTGGTCGGCATGGCGATTCGCGGCTGGGAAGCGCGCCAGGTACACGCGCATTAGAGGCAACCGGCGCCGCTTCCTTCGCCCACGCGCCCCCGCCCCCGCCCCCGCTCCGCCCCCGCCCCGCGGCCTGACCTCGAGCGGGGTCAGGGGCGGCGGTGTGCGCCTCGTTTTGACGTGGTGTCTGGACACAGCGAGTTGAGCAACGGAAGTTGACATCGTCAATGCCAATTCATTTTAATCATGAACCGATTTAGACGCTTCCTTTCGACCAACGTTTCCAGATTTTCCACGAAGACGCGCGTTAGTCATCTGTAGGGAACGGATTTTCATGTCAATACATATTTTTACAGGTACAAGGTACCTGCATTCACTAGTATTTTTTAGACTTCACACAACATTCTGAATGAATTGGAACCATTTTTACTTCACATATTTTTACATATTTTGGTATAATTAGATATTTTTACATATTTTATCTATTACTACATATTTCGTTACATATTAATATATTTTTTAAGGCGAAAATGATTATTTCACATGCGAGTTGGAAATATGTGCTACTTGAAAACTAACTTTGTTACTGAAATACTTATTACTTTTTTTATCATTGTTTACTTACATGCTTTTAAGTAAAGGGAAGTTTAAGGATGTTTTGTAAAGATTGCAAGTCATGCAATGCGCTTGTATTAACGTTGGACCTTCGCTATTAATTGTCAAACTTACCCCTGCCCCTTCTGCTTTTCGGAAAACACGTCCTCGGGATCAAGGATGAGCGAATGTATGTGAAGCAGAAAGAACTTCAACCACGTGCTTACTCATATTTCATAGATCCCATGCGTAACTCGATAAAACATTTTTCAGATCTTTGTCTTAA
This sequence comes from Teleogryllus occipitalis, assembly GCA_011170035.1. Taxonomy (NCBI): domain Eukaryota; kingdom Metazoa; phylum Arthropoda; class Insecta; order Orthoptera; family Gryllidae; genus Teleogryllus; species Teleogryllus occipitalis. The sequence goes on from BLKR01002533.1 coordinate 131,121, forward strand.
CGTTTTTCTGGAGACGGGGGAGTTTACCCACCTTTACCCACCTGTTTCTACCACAGACTACACGGTACTATTCACTGGAGCGCTGGCTCCTCGTAAACAATATTGTAAATACTACGAAAGTATTATGTATCTCGGATGAAACTAAAGAATAATTGCTTTTGTAGATGTAAAACCTCTCTGAATCCATCCTCTTTAAGCCTCTTTTATCGGCAACGTACTGTGCTCGGAAAACGCTTGAAGATTAAAGTTTTAAACAATTTATCGAATTTTTATTTTACATTATATATATATATATATATATATAATATATAATATATATATTATATATATATAATGTTGTAATAATAATATATATTATATATATATATATATATATATATATATATATATATATTACAATAAATTCCGTTCCCTAGTGATCTATTAGCGATAACAAAACATCGATGTTGCCAAACATTGCTGTTCAAAATTAAAACGCCGATGTCAATAATACAGTGATGAAAATCCATTGAAGTGTTTAAACACATGTTTTCAAAGCTGGTTTAGTTACCTCTACCGTTAAATTTGTTTAAGAGAGCAGTGGTCTGGATTTTATATTACAGTAATTTATAATTAAAATTTAACTCAAAACGAAGTTAAAAATGCCTATCCATATGCCAAATACCAGGAAAGGCGACAAAGGCAGTACATGATTAACCTTTTCATGCGGGAGAGAGTATGGTCGATCAAGGTAGTGCAAACTGCATCGGACAATGTGCATAACTTAAATTTTAATTTTTCAGTTGTTCATCTTCGTATTGCTGTACATATCGTGATCATTTCTTTCCTCTTAAAAAACACATGCAGCTTGTCTTTCTAACGTTTCGACCTTTCCTCCTGGTTTTCTGCTTATTTTTCCTACGAATTCAGTATTACTGGATCCTTTTCCCCCGATTTAACCATCTCTTCTCGTTCTCTCGCGCTTTTCTTCTTCTATGTACAATTAATGAGCTGTTAATTTCCTGCTGTTCACCCTTTTTCATTTGTCTACTTGGTCTTAACTTCATGCCCTTTTCTCTTTCGTATATCGGATTTCTTATTCCTCCCCTTTCTCGTCCTTTTTTAAATTCATATTTCCTTTCGGTCTCAATTTTTTTCTCAAATATTACTATTTGAAATTTTTTATCATTATTTACTGACATGCTTTTAAGTAAAGGGAAGTTTAAGGAATTTTGTAAACATTCTCAGCGAAATGTGTAATGTTTGTTTCACAACTGAAGTCCCTTAATGCTAATATCTAATCGTAGATTGTGAAACAACTTGTAAGTTTTACTTTGTACGACCCCTAAATTTTTAATATGAAGGTCAGAATATTTTTTCTCGAGTCTAAAATTGGCAGCAAATTTTGGGAAGGGTGTCATATATTTTCTGGCTTTTTTTTTAATTTTCGTGAATGTTACCCTGTAAAACCGAATGTTACTTGATTTTCCTTGAACAACCCTGAGTTTTGGAAAATAAGAGTTGGAACCATATTTTTGCAAGGGTATTTAATTTTGGATGCATTGTCCTTACTTTGGAATGATGCGAAGTTGCTTTTCTAGGCGAGCACTGTTAGCTTCAGACTAAAGCTGGCACCGTACACGATTTTGGAAAATCCAAAAGACTAAAATTCGGGAATAGGTCGCTAAGTTTGCCTAAAATTATCCTTTAATTTTTTGTATTTTATGGCTGTGTTTGGGTTTTGGCCCCTACTAGTTTTAGATAGCTTGAAAACTTACAAACACTTTGGGATCATTCGTAGTATGCAAGGCGGCGGTCACAGAGATGCATGTCCAGGTGTTTTGTTCACTATAAAGTACCAATTGTTTTATGTGGCCATAACTTCTTTGCTGGCAAAGTAGCACTTTCCAATAAACAATTGAAAGTAAGAACAAGATTTCGTGCGTGAATGCTGAAAAATAACTTTGCTGTACATTAGTATAATGGAACTGCAGAAATTCATGTAATCAGCAAACCTATTACGTGCGGGATTGTAGCGCATTCCGTTTGGGACGTTTGGAGCTTTTGTCATGATTCGCGAACAGCGATGCGCTAAGGTCAGCGACGTCCGCTACCCACTGGACGTTAGGCAGGGCATGTCTCCCTTCCATTAGAGGCGCCGTTGCCAAAGGCCATGACTCCTCCAAGGCCTGCTCTATCGCCGGAGATGACGTAACGTGGGAACGGCGGAGTCGCGTTTCCGTCGATATCTTGACATTTCATTCCCTGTGCGCGGATGAGCTGGGTGGTCCACGCTGGTGGTGCCTCGGATGCTGTCTGACGTGTTTTGTGGCAAAGGTGTGGAAGTTCTACCACGAAGTAATGCCGTCGATTATTATTGTGGATTGCTGGTGATAAAAGTGATAGCCATCATGTGATGATTTCATTTTGGTTAGGGGCTTTTGTGTCGTTTCTTTTGTCGTTTGGATGGGATTTTTATGTCTTTAATTATGTTTTGAATGGTTTTGTCGATTGCCTTGTCATTGTCGCCGTCGTCGTCGTTGATTTCGTTTCTATTGATCTCGTTGTTGTTGTCATTGGTGGTGGTGGTGGTGGTGGTGGTTAATTGTTTCCGAGCACATTAATTGCTAAGGTCACTAGTCCCGTTAGTGTAGTGCATGTTTCATCACGGGAGGTGGCGATGATCTTCCCCCGTTGGATGAGATCCGGCGCCGACCTACCCGTCTGTTTACGGGTTTTCTCCGACCAGATATCTCTCACCAGCGGGAACAGCTCTAGGTTCCCGACTGTTCCCCCAACGTGTGTGGTAGTGTAGTGTATCTAAGTGTATGTGTGTAAATAAGGATTGAGGAAAGAGAGCGCGTTGTCCGTGGCCCGTTTGTTAAGGTACTGACCCGGCATTCCCCTGGTATTGATCGGAAAAACGGAAAACTACCTCAGAGCAGCCGGCCGCTAGAATTTTCCTTCATTCAGCGACTAAATTCGACCTAGCTGACAAGATAGTGTCGAAAATCTCGCTACCTTGGGGCTCGAAGCCCATGACCTACCGGATGGAGGCACTGCAGTCACATCAATTGACGCCCTGAGTTACCTAAGCCGGTGGTGGGGGTAATTTTTAATTGTAGAGGGTAACGATTCTAAAACTAGGCGCTGATGCTTCTCGTTAGGCGTAGCCAGTGGCAGCGTTGTTGTGACTGGTTGGAGGGCTATCGGTGTTGGAGATAATTGTGAAATCATCGGCGATGGAGAGTGGTAATGGTATTAATATATATAGTCGGCTCCGGTTATAGCGAATTTCTGGGGACTAACATGTTTGGTTCACTATATCGATAATGTAAAAATAAAATGGAATTTCTCCATAATAATTGATTTTATTGATATACAGCCAACTTCATTAACAGCGCGAACTGGAAATTTCAATATTTTTATTTGTACGTAAAAATAATCAATTATTTTGCATTGTTTGCTTCGTTAGATCCTTTCATTAGATCCTTCTCCAGAGGTCGTGCTCTCTCCATACTTGATTCTGCCGTGGTCTTCTGTCTCTAAGTATGCTAATGAAGTCTTCGCACCTTTCAATGCCTCTTGCACTGTTGAAACAGCTTCCCACTCTCCGAAGGCCCTTTCAATCGTCTAATAACACACGAGATCCAATTAATTTCCAGGACTTACTTTCCATGTACACTATCGCGGAGGTTCAGGTTCACTATAACCGAATCTTTCTTATCTTTATTTGTAATGTAATTGAAACGGGACTACGGGACTAGTGACTTAAGTTCACTATAACCGGGAGTTCACTGTATCAACGTTCACTACAACCGGAGTCGACTGTATTCGTTAACATGTTAGCGGTGGTGATAGTGTTACGGATGGGGATGTGAATGCGGATGGGGTGTCCAAGGAATCGGATGAGAGTGTTGGAAGTGACATGGGGGATTGGACGCATTTCCGAATGAACATGTTTTTTTAACACATTTACTAATATTAGATGCATTATATCGTTCAGTACAATCACATTACAGATGTTTTTCATACTTATTCTAGTTACAATTCTAAGCTAACTTAAGAATGAACATGGTATCTGGTATTATACAGCTAGGACGTTAGTCATACCTGCAGGTCCCCCGATCATGATGTTTTCGTGGCGGGAGAAATGAGAATTCAGTTTGTGTTCAGTTGTGTACGTTGGTGGCGACATCGATGTGGTTCCTAGCTGCGGAGGAGACATAAGGAACGGCAGGGCTGCGGCGGGCGTGTTGTCGGCGGCCTTTCCAACCGCAAATGTTGTCGTATCCGCTATCACATCGAAGCACAACTCTTCACGCGAAAGCCTTCAACGGCAGCAAGTGATGCAACACCCGGGGCTTTGGAGGATCTTAAAGTATTGAGTTCTATTTGAAACTTGAATTGGAGTCATTTAAAATGAATTTCAATTGTATTTGGCTTGATATTTTTGGGTGATTTTTTTTGAAGAGTTCAAATATACAGAGAAGACGAATTATTGATTTCCAGGCAGAGAAGGTCTTGACGAGAATTTTTATTTCTGGCGAGGCTTAGACTTTATAGACTGACACAAAAATGATTTTTCTTAGTTTTATCAACTATGTGCGGTGTTCCTGTATGAGGCATGTGTGAATCTAAAACTGTTACTGACGTTTCCACCACCTGTGTCCGCTTTCTCTTTCTTTCCCGACAGCACCACTTGCACTATAATAACAATGATCACTACTGCCAACAACACTCCCCTCACCATTATCAACACCTTCCCTATCACCATCGTCACCATTAATTCTATTACCACTACCCCCGGTGACCACAATTACTAATTCTACTACCTAGTTGGAACTATAATACCGTTATCGACATTTCCCTTATTCGCCCAGAAAGAAATGCTGACCAAATCACCATTTTCATCCCCTGTAGGTTGCAGCGCCTCTGACCGGGAGGTCCTAAGTTCGAGTCCTGACGGCGGCAGGATTTTCGACACTAGCTTTTCAGCTATGTCGAATTCAGTCGCTGTCTGGAGGAGAATTCTAGCGGCCGGATGTTCTGATCGGTATTTTTCCATGGTTTCTCCGATCAACACCAGGCAAATGCCGGAGCAGTACCCTACCAAACGGGCCATGGACCGCGCGCGATCTTTCCTTCCTCTTCCTTGTCCTATCCTTTCCCCTTACACACACACTTACACTAACATGCACTACACTACCACATATTCCGGGAGACCGGTCGGGAGCTTAGAGCTTGTCCCGGCTGGGGCGGTGCCCCGCTGGTGGGAGAGTCCTGGTTAGGGGGAAACCCCACTAGCCGACGGGAGGTCGGCGCCGGATCTCGCCATCCAGCGGGGGAAAGATCACTGTCATCTCCCGAGTAAAAAAAAACATGCATTACACTAACGGGACTAATGACCGAAGCAGTTGACACGCCCGGAAACACGAAAAAATCAATCAATCAATCATTCCCCTGTAGGTCCCAGTGCGCTATCGTTCGGTGGTAACGACCTCTCCCAGGGCTCGTCGTCTCCATTCGTGCTAAACAGTGCCCGTAGTATCGCAGCGACAAAGCGTGATTCATCGGAGACGCAGTGTGCATGTTTATTCCGATGCACTTTTCATCGAAGCACTTCTTGGTAGTCGTAAAACACGTGGTGCAACGGAAATGCAAACTCCGTTGTACATACAGCAATGTGGGAGTGAAATGTGTGAGAAACGATTGGTTACTGTAATTCAGAATGCTTCTTCTTTCGAGATCGTACGAAGTTATCTGGAGTTCGAAGCAGCTACAATTATGCATAGGATGATGCGAAAAATATTTACGATTGAAGATAAATTTCCGATGAAAATTAATATATAGTACTGCGACCCACCCCTCAGCCGGCTAGCTCAGAATGGGTTTTCAAGGTGGGCGCAAAATAAAAAAATACAATTAGAATAGCGGGGATCAGGGTCATGTGGGCCGTTGTGGATTGAATGCACTTACACAGAAACTCAAGTCGAATCACTTTCCACTTACTTAAGTATATTCTAATTAAATTGCTGTTACAGTAAATGAACATAAAACACTTTACATATACAAGAATTTTGTCTTGCTGAAAAAAAGAAAACAACTTACACTCTTAATAATTAACTACACTGTTTCCTTTCTCTCATTTAAATCAATTTCAAAGAATACTTAAAACTTTGCCTAATCATTCCAGTCGTAAATTTCCTAGTTGCAACTTTACAATTAGCTAAGTTTTTCTTGAAAGAAAAGATTGATTCTATTTTTCACAGAATATCGGTATAAAAAACCTGTACTAATACTTTCTTTCCGAAACAAATTATTCCTTCTAATATCTACAAATTGTTCAAGTTGGCACGACCTTACTGTGTCTTCTCACGGCGTAGAGAAATCTGCGGCGTCGACTCTTCCAATCGCTCGATGTCCTTGTCCTTGCAGCTCGGTCGGGAGCAAAGCCGCCCCTCTGCAGAACCGCACGGTCGCCCCTTTCCAGTACCGTTGTTCAACTCACGATGTGGCCTCCGTCTCGTTTTCCGTTGATACTCTTTTCGTATTCTTTTATAGAATGTAACTAGCTTTTAATTCCATATTTAAAAGAATCTACAATACGACAACTGAGTCTATTGTATAAGAAGAATAAATATAAAAATAAAAAAACTGCAAAGAAAAGAAATGAATGGCCTCGTTAGTTTCATGCTATTCACACTCCTCTCTCTTACAAAGATTTTAAATGCGTCACTTATACTTTCATCCTTTTCCTGATGAATTGTTTTAATGCATTGTAATATGATAATTACCTCCTCGAATGTCTTGAAGAGTTTTTATCGTAGATGCAGTCCTGAAGTCCGTAGCAGTACGAGGTGCCGCCTTCTCGTGATCGGTAGGTCCTCACTCTCCAGCTGTTACTTCAGAAAAGAAAGCTTTCTTTCTCCCGACTACCGGTGTCGCATACTCTACCGAGACGCTCTCTTACGGATATAGTTCGTAGTTTCCATTTTCGGATTGTATTCATGCGCGTTGGCGCGCGTTCAAACAGCTTATCTTATTCTTGAATATTGATGTGCTCCGTTTTCCGAGACCTCGGCAAAACGGATGGTCACAGTACTTCTATGGTCTTTTTTATTTTATATTCCAACAAATAACTTAATTTATGTAAATTCTCTACAGTTTTAACAGGTTGTGGAAGTCGCTCAGGGCATTCGCATTCGAGAGACCCAGGTTAAGTCCCCTTGCCGGCCATTCTGACCGAAATTTTCGTGGTTTCTCTCGGTAATCCAGGCGAATGCTGGGATGGTTATACTGAAAGGCCACGACCGCGAAACCGGCGTTGCTAACCGAATTCGTCAACTACGTGAAGTTACGAAGGTTAAGTGAATTCGAGACATCGCGGGTTCCTGATTTGTTGATCAAGTACCCGGGATTTAACGGCGCCGGGGCCAATTGCCCTTTACGGGACATATAATGGCTAAATGCAAATACAAATGTCTCAGGCCAACGACTATCACTGCAGAATGTCTGCCCAGAAGGTCCAAGGGTTCGAGTATAGAAGGTAATTGATTTTCGACAAAATCTAGATAGATAAGTGGAATTCATCCGGTGATTGGAAGAAAAGTCAGGCTGGTTGTTCTTATAGATAGTGTCCCGTAATTCCGTGATTTCTCCGGTCGATACTGGAATGTCCAGGCAGTTCCCTAGCAAATGGGCCACAGACAGCGTGCGATCTTTGCTTCCTCATCGTTTTACCTGCTCTCCCTTTACATACAGTTACATTTAAATGCACTACATTACGACGCAATTCCCTGATGAGGAAAGCCCTGGACCTGGGATTGGAACCCTGGATGTGGGGTGAATCCCGCAAGGCGACGTACCATTCGACGCCGCATCTCACCTCCGTCCGGGGGAGGAACACCACTTCTCGAAAGAATCTACCCCCCGTGATGTAGAATCCACCACACTTAGGAAAAGAACCACTGCAACCTTTCGCGCCCGGAAACTCTCATTTCTAAATCTGAATCATTAAAACAACTGAATTCTATTTTATCGTGGGACGTGGAGCAGAATGATTTTGTCATGAAACGTAATTTTTTGACGGAACACATTGTCAATAGAATGTCTACACCTGAAATTCTACCTATTTCACTGATCAATGTCACGTTAAAAGCATTAATAAATAGTTTTCCATTAGTACAGAAAGGTGTGTATTGTAGCTTAAGGTGCGAGAACATATTTCTTTGGGATGCAGATGTATGACTATACTTCATGTAAATATTTCAAATAATATATCAAAAACCCTTTAATCTGGACTGATAAATACTAATTATAAATGTTTATAACATTCACATTCGAAGCTAAATTAGCTAGTAATACACTAAAAGCAAATTCACCTTCATGATAATACAGGCCACTACGATGTTTATTGGATAACTACGGCCGGTTTTATTAAGTTATTAATGACAAACTTATTATTTACGTGTGTTATGCAAGGTGAACCAGGACGCGAAGCTTATCTTCAGAGACAGCTGGACGGATGTGGTCGCACGATTACGAACAGTCAGTGAGCTAATGTTATTTCCGCATCAGATATTAAATGACAAATTTGCATCTCCATAATTTCTTTATATTTTGCAAATGCATGCAAGATACTAATTTAAACAGTTTAGGGCATCGTAAGTCGGTAATTTTCGTACATCAAATAAAGTTTCAAACTGTCAATTAGCATACTGCGCGTTCATCCGAATCTGTTCGATTGTGACGAAATCATGATATTGTAACAAATGCGACGAAAAAGATGCTCATTGTGGGAATCAAATACCAGTAAATTATGAAATGATCTCAACCTCGTTGGAACCACGACGTCATGGAACGATTTCATGTAAGAAACTTGAAGATTACTCAGAAAAAATTAATTCCACAATGTTGCGTTTATATTCTTTATTATTAATAAAAAGCCAGTATCTGTAGCTGTGTGACGAAGAAAAGCTCAAGCAGGCGGATCTTGGTAGTTACGGTGAAGAGAATACGTCATGTTCGCTTCATGTCGCTCTTACCACCAAGCATGGGAATTTAACTAGGCCGAGGCATGGGGGACACCGGTAGGTGGCCGGCGAAGTCGGACTACCAACCGAATGACGCAAAATACATACATACAATAATCAAAATATATATAATATTTCTTATTGAATCTATTCATGGAGTTTCGTATTTTGCTTATTATAGGAGTGAAAAGTTCAGTTATTTTAAAAAGTTCCTGTTTTTAGACATCTGTTGCTTGTAAGACCGATGTAGATCGAAAATGTGATCACAAAAATGTTTCATATTTCTTAATTCATATGTTCATTTTCATACAGTGGTGCAATGAATGAAATACACTGACTATTAAAAGGAGAGCAAATTCATGTTGACGGAAATTACACTAAACAAAAAATTCGATATTTTTTGCGGATAGTCAACTGGAATTGATTGAAATTTAAGTGTGTTATTACTTACGTGAGTTCCGTCACAAAGCACATCAAAATACACTTTATAATGATAAGAAATAACTACAAATATTATATTATTAATTATTTAGTCTAAGCACCTAGTTCTCATTTTCAGGAACGTGGGAATTTACAGAAATAATTTTGAGTGCTCTTTTCTTTTCAGCCAAAATATCAATATCGTTCGGAATATTTTGTTTTATTAGACCAATTTTTTATAGGTAATATATACAATAATCGTTAATGATGTTACTTTTAGAATTTATAAAAATTGCGATTTGTGACACCACAATATTAAAAAATAATGAAATCGATGGTTACCTCAAAAATATTATGAAAATCCACACTGGAGTAGAAGAACAGAAGTCATCTTCTACAAATATTTGTATACATACATGAAAACTTCTTGAAATACTTCAAAGTAATTTGTATTAAATATCCCGTTTAAAGAATTCTGAGAACCTAAATTATTAGAAAACTGGTTTCTGCTCACTATGATTCTCTGTTTTGGAAATGTACGAGATGCTAATCGTGAAATTAAGACACAATACAAGTAAATCTTGACAGTGTTAGAGTTCATTAGGTCAATAATTCGGAGGAAGAGGACAACCAAACTCAGATGTCAGAATTTTCCGTCGTAGTTATGAAAATTTACGAGATGTTCGTGATTTTAGTTGTATAGCACGCTACAATCCCTAAATGAGAACGAACATCCTTCCGAGGGATTAGAAGCTGCAATGTTAGTGCAGACGTCCGCTCTCGTCGACCGGTGTACTGGCCTAGGTGGCTCAAGACATCAGTTGACGTCACTGGGGTGCATTTGATCTCGAGGTCCAAGGGTGAACGATTTTTCGACACTATCTTCATAGCTAAGTCGAGGTAAGCCACTATCAAGAAACTTCTACAGGCCTGCTGCGCTGATCGTTTTTTTTTCTTTCGTGGTTTCTCCGACCAACACTAGGCGAATACTGAAGCCGCACCCTAACAAACGACCCACGGACCGCGATCTTTCTTTCCTCTTCTTGCCCTGTTCTCACCCATTACTTAAACATACAATTCACATGCTCTACACTATCACACATGCCGGGAGACCAGTGGCGAGATTAAAGATTGTTCCGGCTGGAGCGGTGCCCTGCTGGTGAGGGAGACCTGGTTAGAGAAAACCCCGCTAGCCAACGGGTAGGTTGGCACCGGATCTCGCCATCCAATCCAACTATCTCCCGCGATAAAACCACGCACTACCCTTCCGGCACTAATGAACTTAGCAGTTGACTTAGCGCCCGGAACCACTAATGAACCAATCAATCGGCCAGTGTCCAACGCAGGGGCGGGCGGGATAGTTAATATCACAAGAGATGAACAGTCGCCTGCAGAGCGAGTGTGGGCGGGTCGCGGAGACGGTAGCGGCAGCGGGAGAAGCGAGCAGCGGCCGCGTGTCCAGCCGCGTGTCGGACAGCGCGTCGCAGTCGTGGCGAAGGGCCGTGAATCAGCCGGCGCGGGGGCGGGGCGGGGCGCGGCGGGCGGGCAGGTGTGTGGGCGGGCGCGTCGCGTCGCGTCGCGCTGCTTCGCCCGCCCTCCCGCCTGACTCACGCGGCCCTGGCTGCGGCTGCGGCGGCCGAGCCCGTTCCGGCCCGCGGCGCGCGTCCGTCGACCCCTCCGCGCCCGCGCCCGCGCCCGCGCCCGCCCACGCTTTCTGCCCCTTTGCAGTTCATTCCTCCATTCTCTCCGTCGCTCTTTCCTTCCCTCGCCTTCTGGCAGTTCCTCGCTCTCTTTCCGTTCCTCCCCCTCTCTGTCGCTCACCTCTTTCAGTTCTTCCCTTTTCCATCCCTACGTAATTTCGAACACATTATATGACTATGTTGATTTTGTGGGATGCCGCACATACACCACTGAATTACACACGTTTCTTTGCACACTATCCGTTTCTCGCTCTCTATCCGTTCCTCGCACTGTGTCCGTTCGTTGCTCTCTATTCGTTCCACGGCCTCTATCCGTTCCTCCTATTTCGTCCCTCACCTCTTTCTGTCCATCCCCTATTCCATCCCTACGTAATTTCGAACACATTATACGATTATGTTGATTTTTGAGAATGCCCCACTTACACCTCTGAATAGCACAAGTTTCTCGCTTTCTATCCGTTCCTCGCACTCTGCCCGTTCGTTGCTCTCTATTCGTTCCACGCTCTCTATCCGTTCGTCCCTCACCTCTTTCTGTCAATCCCGTTTTCCATCCCTACGTAATTTCAAACACATTATACGATTATGTTGATTTTGGAGAATGCTGAACATACACACTCACACGCACACGCACACACACGCACACACACGCACGCACGCGCGCGCGCGCACACACACACACACACACGCACACACACGCACACACACACGCACACACACACCACACACGCACACACACGCACACACTCACGCACACACTCACGCACACGCACACACTCACGCACACGCACACACTCACGCACACGCACACACTCACGCACACACACACGCACACGCACACACTCACGCACACGCACACACTCACGCACACGCACACACACGCACACACACACACACACACACACACCATCGAAGAAAGTGGGCTAAAATAATTATATGAAATTTTAAAAATTGTATTTGTACTTTAGTTAATATTTGATGGCAAAAAGTTATTTTGAGAACGTCGCCACTGAAAAACGTTTCGGTATATTTTTAAAATCGTCTCTGTATACTGCCCTACGCCTCAGTAATCGTGGTAGATGTAGTGATAGACTAAATCCAGTCATTCCGTTCTTTACTCTTATATTCGGTAAAATACTAATTATTAACAAATGTAATTAATAATACAATCGAAGGTAGTAAGGCATCTTAATAATAATAATAATTAAAATTCGTTAATGGCATTCATATGTCCGTGAACGGTTATGGAATTGCTATTTATGGCGCTTCAATTTCTGCAGAATTTTTGTATATTTATATCGTGATCAAAAAGCATTGTTAATGGTACAATAAAAAAAACAACAACGTTGACGAATTACAGGAGAATATCTCACGGACCGAGCTGAAGCTACGGTCTAGTACGCAGCTGTTGAGAAAATCTTAAAACAATTAAATTGTGCTGAAGTAAGAAACTTCGCTGGAAAATTTGAGGTCAGTGTACTCCCTGAAGAAGGGTAATTTATCTTATTTGTTCCTACCCTAAATTGCACTACCGTCTTGAATTCCTCACAGTTTATCTTTGATGTCTGGTGAAGTTATGGTCACAAAACATACACTTGCACATGTGTATATACTTATTGTATGAATTGCTGATAATGACCTGTTCGAAGATTTTCCTCCTTCGCTGTCTGTGAAGTCCCGAAGACAGTCGTGACATCTTATGTAAGTCCGAGAATCGTCAAGTCACCTAGGTATCTCATTTTACGTTTCGGCGACTGGCGACTGTTTATTCTTGGTGAGTTGTGGCAATTTTTTAGGATTCTTGAAAAAAAATATCGTTGAGTAATGAGCTAATGAAAACCAAAACTCACTTTAGAGTAATAGTTTTCCCGTTTTAGAAGTGTAGTACTTGTAAAGGTTTTTTGACACGTAGTCATGAATCACGTAGATAATATTGCCAATACAATCCAATTTTCTCTTTAGAATTAGCTTTTTGAATGACCAACTGACAGTTATTTAAAATTAATACAATCCGATTTTCTTATGTTAGGAACCTATTTACTATGAAAAGCTAATTTTTTTATCTACGAGTAATTAAATCCTACAATGGCGGGGAAGAATTAACGAAATGTAATGAACAATGTTAATTACAAAAAAATCGAGGAAGCTGCATGCATGGCGTACGCAACTACAGTAGAATACGTGAAACGCATTGGCAGAGCTGCAGAAGGTGTATGGCCACAAAGGCGCAGAAATGACACAAAAAACTGCATATCATACATTTTATTCGCGCATTACTAGTCTTGGGTATTGAACTTGCGTTAAAGCTAACGGGGGTGGTTGTTATTCAGGGGCCATGTTGAAATTCTACCATCGTCCTCGCTCCAATTGAAGGGAAACCGTGCGTTTCGCAAGCACTCTCTGGCTACCGGTGTGCCTACTCAGTCGTTCCAATATCTATAGGGATGCGATATCAATGTCGATGTTTTCAAAACTTCGGTGTTCTAAACATCGACATATTACGAGACAATGTTTTATAACATCGATGTTTTGTGCTAGATCTTATTACACTTTCGATGTTTTCTTTATAAATGAAAAATTCCCAAAATCGCAATATTGCAAAAGTTAAATTACGAAATAGTGGGCAACACAGGTAAAGAAAGTTCGAACTACCTTCATCGAGCAAACAATCTTTCGTCCAAGTTTACCTCGATGCCCTGGTATTTTCTAGTTCGTGGGTCTCCGTATTGAAGCAGCCAACGCAAAAGCTGTGGGCGCGGAGGGCCTGCCCTTTTCCCTCTACCCTTATTCGGCGAACTGATAACTGTCCCTTTGAAATGACATTGAGCGCTCAAGGCTTTTAGACTTCGTCGTTTTTATTATTCTTTTAAACTTTGTTTTCTATAAAATATTAATTATAATTAATAAACACGAGGTTCCAAACCAGCTTTAAAACATCGACGTTTAAAAACATCTATGGTTTCTGGTCGATGTATTAAAAGCCATGTTTTAATTTGGAACATTGATGTTTGGTAACATCGATGTTTTATTATCGATGTCGCATCACTACTATCGTAGACAGCCGTGCAAAACACACTTCAAGGCAGAACTTAAGATAGTATGTTCGTTAGATCGACAAAGGTGAAGTACCTCCAAAAAGTACTTTAAATGAAAGCAAAATCTTTGTTCATCAAGATGGTAAGAAAAAAATTGGCCATTATCGGCCTAATTTTTGAATTAAAGAAGTTTAAATTAGTACAGGCTCTTATGGAAAAACTTTCGCGGACATAGGTTGCTTTAAGTTATTGAAGAAGTTATACGGTGAAAGTACTTTTTCTTTTATTCAATAGGTAGTAATTGTTTTTATAAATCACAAGGTATTAAATTTAACACACCTCACCGAACATTCTGAGGAGTAATTGATTAAAAAAAACTGCTGCGAAATTCATGGCAATCGGAAGTACTAGCTCTCCGCCTAGGAGTTATGGTGTACAATCACGCTAATGCTACCACTGTTTCTGTTGTGATAACGAGATAAATCCTCCCCAACTTAAACTTTTGTACCACACACAACCGCAAACTATTTTTCTATAATTCTCTTTCAATGTAAACAATGTAGACTAAAATTCAACGGAGATAGAAAGAAAAGTACGGGCGCGGAAGTCAACCCAACCCATATTACATATTGCCAACTTGTAAAAATAAGAAATCACGCGAGAAAGTAAATTTATTAATAAACATTGTTTTTCTAGAGCAACAATGCAATACTTCTCTTTTAACTATTTACAAATAATTATTTGAATGTTCCGTTCACGTTTACAAGCAGTTATTGTTAATCTGTAGGTGTAAGAAATGGTCAAGTGTGTGACTAGCGACTGGCAAGAACATACTACACTTTCAGAAATTACATTAAATTTAATGTAGATTTAATGTACCGCTTATGTATGAATTTTAATGTACTTTGTATATTAAAGGGAGATTAATGTACCCGTTCATTAAATTTAATGCTTATGTTAAAATCAATGTAGATTTAATGTACGACTAATTAACCGAACTTTTGTACATTAAATTTAATTGTGCGCGCACATTAAATTTACTGTATATTAAATTTTATGTACGTTCAGTAAATTTAACTTCCGTACACGAAAATGACTTTCGTGTCCTTTTACATTAAAAATAATGCAGAAAGTTCTGACAAAGTACCTTAGCTGGAGGCTAGTGGTAGGTGTCCAGAACGTTCGTTTCCAGACCGTTCCAGCGATGACGTGGTCGGACGCGGGCTTTCATTAGCAGAGGTGGCGCGCCGTGCAACCCCCGTCAGCGCGGGGCGGCCCCTCCCTCTCCCCTCCCCCTTCCGCTGACGGCTCGAGGGGTCCTTTTGACGGGGCCCGCGGCGCTGAGTGGTCCTGCCGAGAGGGGTTCCAACCCCCCCGATTGTGGGGCAGCAGTCACCCGGCCCGCGAGGCCAGTTGTGTCGGTTCTGGTTCCCAAGAGATCCGGAAGTGGATGCACATTCATTAGTCGCGTTGTGTCCCGGCGCACACCATTGCTGTGTACGTTTAAGTATTCTCCAAGTTTGCTTGAGAGGTTTTCAATTCACAAAATGAGAGGGCAACGTATAGAGATAACAGCGGGGCCCGAACCGTCGGTTAAGTTAAGCCTTACTATAATCCGTAGTCCTACAACGGAATGATAATGCATTTTCAAAACTGCCTTACACATAATTATTTACCTTGAGACCTTTCCTGTTGCACGAGAAGTGATTTTAATTCTTTGATTTTGAAACAATGTAGTATGTTCTGAAGTTATACTATAGAGAAACGACGTAAAGCCACTCCTCTCTATGATTGTTATTCCGCAAAACAGTTATTTGACGATGCCTGAGATGGACGTGTACAAACGATTGAATTTCATTTTACTTTCTCCTATAATTCTGCTTCGAACTATGAATAACATTGTAATGCTATAAGAAATGTTCCAAGTTTACGAAAAAAACTTGCTTTGGTGATCTCTAAGATCGAAAAAGTAGATTTTTCTTGCTCCTGTGTTGTACATTACTTTCTCGAATACGCAATGTAGTCAGATTCCACGTTTCGTGGGTCCTTGATGATGAAAAAGTTATTTTCGGATAAACATTAGCCGTCTGTCCGTGTCTTCAGGTAAACATTAGCCGTGTGAACAAAACGAGTACCTAAAGTGTACACAGAAATTTCACCAAACTGCTATTTACTGTTTGATCAGGATGATGTCGCGAATTTCGAGCGGGTATTTTTTAACGGTTAATGAAGCTCCTACATTTTTTCAAAAATGCCTCCAAATTTGCTTTCATGAATTTTTGCTCGAATAGAGTGATATACTTAAAAAAATAAAGCAGTTCTGAATACAACTACGGAAGCCTACGACTTCATTTAAAGCAGTTCTGAGTTTCATTCCAACCTCTGAATTTTCGAGAAGTGCAAAAGTTAGTTTTTCTCGGGACCATTCACCAACCACTTTATTGAAGATATTCTTCTTAATGAAATCTGGTGAACAAAATAAGATTTTTAAGTAATGTCATGTACACTTTCTTGAAACTATGAATAGTTTTCGCGTAATTGTGAGGGAAACATACACAATTAAAATAAATAAATTAACAAGATTTTTCAAAAACGGTTCCAATGTTTTTATTTAAATTTTTAGGTTAAATAGAGTTAAGTTATCTTAATAATATTACGAGGGGCTTACTCTCAATATAACCGCTGGAATTTTGAAAATTGCAGAAGTTGAAAATTTTGTCAATCTCTTATTACACCTAATATTGATTTTTTTCTGTTAATGCAAAGTGTTCCTCAATATGGCGCAGTTTCTCATCAAATCGTTTTAAGTACTTTAAAAAAATTAATAGTTTCATCTTAATTTCAATTTGAAATGTGAAAGATCACGACATCATTATGTATTTTAAGTAGGGGGCGGATTTTAATGAAATGTTTTTTTTTCTTTTCACTTTAGAACAAAGCCATTTAGTTCAGAAATTAATTTTATGTAATGAGAAATGTAAATGACCCATTTTTTATGTCATTTTTTGTATTTTTCGTCGATTTCCACTAACAAGTCATTTTTACCATTTTCTGTCACATTTAAAGCATTTTCCGTCACTTTTAATGCATTTTCGCTGATTTCATCGATTTTTATATCATTATAATGGTACTTGCTTCAAAGAATATTTACGAGATGCAACAATGTTCTCCACAGAATTCTTTAGTAGCCTATTCGATTTCTTCGCTCAGAAATTTTAATGTCAGTCGTTGTGAATGTGAAATTTAAGGGTCCTATAACGCCTATCAGCGCCATTGTCGGTTCAACAGATTTGAGGATAACTAAAGATAGAGATTTCCTGATAAAGAACAGTCGAAACCAAACATTTGTAAGCTGAGTTCACTTGAACGAATAGATGAAGCCTTGATTACATCAGTAACGTATCCAACAGTTTCTTCATTCGAACCGGTTTTGATGTTGATTTTTTACGTCATTTTTCTTTCGTTTTAGGGCATTTTAAAAACATTTTAAGAACACTTCATTGATAATTTTAGTGATGTTCACCTCATAAAAATCCGCCCATTAATTATAAGCAAATGCGATATGAAAACATTGCGATGAACGTAGGTTGAGAGCAAGTGTGCAATTTCGTTCGCGCTCCGGTTCGAACCCCAGCATTAGTCATTAATAATTAGTAAGAATAAAAGAAAAAAGTAGTAAGAATAGAACGCAATACACTAAATTGGACAGTAAAAAAGCAATTTTCATTTAAACTTTTGAATTTTCAATAATTTAAGTATAATTGTACGTAGTAATTTTTTCATACCTCTGGCGCTTCGAATTTTTAAAGCGCAGGCAGATGTTTAGTAGAATATCATTTTACGTTAACCTTAAAAACATACGAGAAAGTATGTGCTGTTGCTTTACTATTTTAGATTAATTTTATCGACATGCAAATATGAGAATGTATTTTTGTAATTCTAAATTCAGCACCACTGTTGTAAATTATATTCTGTCCATTATTTTGGCATTAATTATAGGATACACTTAAAACAATGCATTAAAAAGTTCAAGCAAGGAATTTCGTGAATGTTTCTGGTATAATATTTCTTCAAATTGCTTATTCGAGTGGCAAAAAAAACAAATAGATAACTGTCCCGGATATGGTAGTTGCAAGCCAATTTTCAATACCTAGAGCGTAATAGCTTCATGATTCGAGGGTTTGCATCGTTCTCACATTTTTAATTTCGATTTAATTTCAAGTGCAATTCCCTTCCACTAGTCTCTTTTCTTCATTAAGCCGCTGTATCTACACATGATTTGCTAGTTGTCAGTGATGAGGGTACTAATGAAGCTGAATCATGTTGGAAACCGTTTATAAAAAGGTAATGACAAGAATCTAGACAATCAATGGAAATTAAATTCATTATATTAATTTTCCTTTTGATAAAGTCATCTATTACCTCGCCTAGTACGTTGACATTACACGTTGCTGCTCTGTCGACTGAGATAATAGGACTTGTCGTGGGCGTCGTTCTATCTTCTTGCTCACTGTAAGTTCCTGGAAATAGATTTTCAACCAGGCCAACGACACGCTAATATGCTACCCGATTTTCTTTCAGTACGTCCATCTTCATTTTGGACTGCGACATCCAATTACCCATCCATGTCGTAATTTTTTCTAAATTCCTGGAATTCATGCCATCTGCGATCTGCCTCACATGTTATCATACTGTGGTTTTCCTCTTCCCACTTTTCCTGTCAGGCCACCTTGCACTTTCCCGTTGCGATTGTCTTGTGTTGTGACGACGTCCTTGGCAAATAGGCGTCGAGTAATCTGGACGGTAATGCACCAAATCTTGTTGCAAATGTAACTATAAGGACGATAAACTGTATGCCAACTTGTTTAGATGTATTTTTCTAGGGTGGAACCACTTCTCGCTCGCTTTTTCCATTGATACGTCGCGTACAGATTTCACTGTTTTTTTGAGTAATAATTGAATAAATAAATATTTTTTGAATTTACTATTATTACTATTATTATTATTATTATTATTATTATTATTGCGATTATTATTATTATTATTATTATTATTATTATTATTATTATTATTATTATTATTATTATTATTTGCTTTAAAGCCTGGCAACAAATATCGAGAAACAATTACAAGTGCATTTTGGTCATTTCTCATTTTTTCGTGTCTGTTTATCAGCATTTAGTATACACACATAGGAATGAACACAAATTTATAATTTGTACTTTGTATACGCGGTTTTATTTCAGTTTTGTGAGAAGTAGTAATATGAATCAGTTTAACGTGTTTAGAACGATTATGGGCGGTAACTCGAGGTTGCTTGTAACTTACTAACAGGTGGAGGATCGCTCTAAACGTAGTACGTTAAGAGTTCGGGCATCGTTAGAATAGGTTGAATGTCTTTGAGAGCAGATAATTATGGTATAGACTAATTGAGAATTAAAATAGAAACATGGTTGAAGTTTCGCTTAATCATAAAGATTACAAGAACGTTGTTTGAATATAGAATGTTATTGATGATTACAGTTGTAAATAAGTGACTTGATTGGATCTGAATATACTGGTCATTGATTGCATGAATGAAATTCACGAGAAGAAATTGTTTTCGTATTTAATTAAAAGAAAAAGATTGACGCTCTAAAATAAAAATAATTGGTATCCTAATCTTTGATATGGACGTTGACATTTGGGTTTCATTAGTAAAGAGAACATGTTAAATTAGAGTTTGTGACTTTGTATGTAATGCAACTAAAGATGCAGGTATTGCCTTATTTTTGACGTGCTCACGTGGGAAATATTAAAGGAAGAAATCAGTCTCGTTATTATAGAAGATCTGGTTAGCAGGAATTTTCATTGCTTTTTAATAGTTTGTAGAATTGTGTCAAATTATTTTGTTAATAAACTTGTACACGAGAGATAATGCTTTTTAATTCAACAGTTTTCACTAAGATATTCTGTGATAACCCCGTCGATGTGCTTCGTGTAAAATCATTGACTCTGAAACATTTTTATGAACATTGATTTTAGCTTATTGTAAATATGAGAGAGTATATGAATTGTGATTTCATTATTTAATGCTGGCATTCGGTATATTATTGATAACTAGAAATGGTTCAATATATTATAGAAGTTTTAACTTGAGAACAAAAGAAAAGTTTATTGATAGCTGTTTGACTGCCTTCAAATGACAAGTTCTTTTGAAACAGTACATAACATAATTCAAGAAGGTACAACACATTTACAGTGTAATATCTGTTATTTTATAAGAATCACCACTGCTTTGGAGTTCGCAACAATCACGAAAACGTCAACCACATCAAAGTACTATTTTCAGACAATTTACCTGTAGCTACAATAAATTCTG
This sequence comes from Teleogryllus occipitalis, assembly GCA_011170035.1. NCBI lineage: Eukaryota > Metazoa > Arthropoda > Insecta > Orthoptera > Gryllidae > Teleogryllus > Teleogryllus occipitalis. The sequence goes on from BLKR01002533.1 coordinate 151,648, forward strand.
AAAAATAGTATCAAATTAAAATAAATGCTCGAGCGATATTTCGATAGTGAAATTGTTATTTTCTAGACAGCTAAAAAATCCATTGATATTCAAAGGAAAAATTAATTTCTCAAGTTCTTGATATCACTGTTTATTCCGATAAGTAAATTTGTTTTGAAATTATTTCCACGCAATTTATTTGTAAATATATTTTTCATTAGGAACATTTGTGCTCCTCAGACATTCCCCGAAGCCTTTTCACAGGAAACGTGCCTGCGCAAACCCTACGTGAACCCCCGTGCAGTGCGTGATCTTGGATTAGGATTATTCCTGCGATGAGCTTCCGTAATCCCTTGATTAAGAAATGGCTTCTTCTTGCCTCACAGTTAGCTCCTGCGTCTACTGCACGCCTACATCGCACAGGTTGCGTTTTTTTATTACTTAATTTTTTTTAACAATGTTGAATGTCGATTACGACGAATTCGAACCCTTACGTTGGAATGTAATTATTATTATTATTATTATTATTATTATTATTATTATTATTATTATTATTATTATTACTATTATTACTATTATTACTATTATTACTATTATTATTACTATTATTATTACTATTATTATTACTATTATTATTATTATTATTATTATTATTATTACTATTATTATTATTATTATTATTATTATTATTATTATTATTACTTGCGTATTGGCCATTTCTGACCACGCTACACGTTTTCCACCGAGGACCAGTCATATTAATCTCGGAGAGATTATCATGCGTCAGTATGGGGATCAGCTTTTAGCTGTATCCCTTGGTAATACAAAGCCTTGAATTATGAATGATGAGGTGATAGGTTGATGATGAGAGGTGATCGTGGCCTTTTTTAACCATCCCAGCATTCGCTTGTATGACCAAGGAAACCACGAAAACTCCGGTTGGGATGGTCGGCACGGAGATCGAACCCAGGCATACCGAGCTAGCGTGCTATGCACTGAGCCACTTCGCTCAGATTATCATCTTTAATACTACTTTCCAATGCGCGAAGAAACTGAAAAAAACAACTATGAAACCTCCGACCCTGTGTGTGGTGCATAGCGACTAACTTCTCATACTCGGTGCGTAAACGCAAAGAAAAAATTGACGTCATGCGACAGCAAGTCTCTAAGGAAGAGGCCGCCCACTGTTAAATATGTTATTTCGTGTTATCTTATGGAACAGGAACCTTTCTTATATAAGTATGTAATGAACTTTTGTTTTATATAAAAAATATTACACTATTATTTTGCAGTATTCAGTGCGATGTTTGTGTTAAAAAATGTTTTATTTTTTCCAGTTTATACGAAAGAATTTTATTAATTGTTCTTGAGCAGTGTACTTGTCACTTTTTGGAAAACCGTTTTGTGTGGTTTTGTTCAACAGCATTTTTGCTGCCGGGGAACACTAGTATTACACTACAAACTAACACCTGGAACACTAAAATTATTATTAATACTATAAATAAACCTCATGATGCAACCAAACTTCAAACGATCGTGTTTTTGGTTTAAGCTTTGAAATATTTAAAATTACTAAAAATTCATTTCTTGTTAAAATTTTTTTTGGTTGAAATAAGGTTTTGGTGAAATGATGTCATTGGAGAAAAGAAAGTCTGTTGATTAAAAACGGTTTGTTGCTTAAAATACGTTTTGTTTGTTAGATGAGTTAGTGTTCTGATTTTTCTGCGAGCCACCCAAATTATTTTCTGGGGCGCAACGTCGTGAGGAAAACTTCGTCGTGTGTGTACTGCCGGGGACGGTACTGGCAGTACCACATTGCCAACCGTCCTACATTTGGGAGGACGGTTGATGTCAATTGTCTTCTCGTCCTCCTTTGTATTTTGAATGTCCTCCTTTTAGTATTTTTTTAACATTTGTTGTCATTTATTTTACCACGTGACTTACATTGCTACATTGTATCGATTATTGTTTAATTTAGATTAGGAAATATGAACGTCCTTTTTCTGGACGCTGACATGCGCACATGCCACACGCATGCATGATAGTGCCTCTGTCCAGCGACTAAAATTCAGAAGTTAAGAGATGGTCAGATCTTCTTCATCTGCATTTTTTGAACGACTCTTTTCACTTGAATAAGGAGTAATGGAGTGAAGAAAGAAATAGAACTGTTGTTAGTCAAAATTAAATATTGATAAAAAGAAATGTATCGATGCTTTTCGGTGGCTTATCGAGAGTCCTCCCTTGTACATGAACATTATTGGCAAGCGTAGGCGTTGTGTGGGGTGGCGTACTCCCACCCACGATGGCGCAGGCGGCGCCGTCTGCTTAACCGTTATTAACCTTTTCGGGGGCGATTCCCTCGGCGGCAAGCGCGCTACGCCAAGCGACCCCGGTGCCGCCGCCCGCTGAACCCGTTACGACCTTGCCCCCCTCCCCCCTGCGCCGAGGGGGGTGGAGGGGCGGTGGGAAGGAGGGGGCGCGCGGGCAATGGTCTGGGGATTCTGCACGAGACGGGGTGGGAGGGAGAGTGGCGTGGAGTTGGGCGTGGGAAGAGGGGGGTTATTGAGGCGTTTGAGAGGCTCCGTTGAGGTTGATGCGATGAGAGGGAAGAGGGAAGCCGTCAATGGACGTGGCTCAGGAAGCAGCGAGTGGCTGATGCATTCGGATTGCACTGAACGAGAGGGCGCGTAAGAAGTGATGTGGGGTCGGTCATACGAACAGTTGGGAAGATGTTAGATAACTTGGATAGGCTGAGTTGATACGGAATCGATGGGCAGGGAACAGGAAGCTGACAACGGGCGTTTGCGAATCGCGGATGAGTGGTGGGCGTTCGCAAATACTCTGTTTAAGAGGTCTGCAAAACCACGCACATCCAGTGTGTTGGGTTCTCTAGTAGAAGGGAGCTGGTTGGCCACGAAAGTAGTCGAGAACATATCGCTCGTTTGATTGATTGATTTTTTCGTGTTTCCGGGCACGTCAACTGCTTTGATCATTAGTCCCGTTAGTGTAGTGCATATTTCTTCTCGGGAGATGTCGGTGATCTTCTCCCACTGGATGGAGAGATCCGGCGCCGGCCTACCGTCGGCTAGTAGGGTTTCCCCCTAACCAGGATTCTCCCACCAGCCAGGCACCGCCCCAGCCGGGACAAGCTCTAAGCTCCCGACCAATCTCCCGGAATATGTGGTAGTGTAGTGCATGTTAGTGTGTGTGTGACGGGAGAGGATAGGACACGGAAGAGGAAGGACAGATCGCGCGCGGTCCGTGGCCCGTTTGTTAGGGTACTGCTCCGGCATTCGCCTGGTGTTGATCGGAGAAACCACGGAAAACTACCGATCAGAGCAGCCGGCCGCTAGAATTATCCTCCAGACAGCGTCTGAATTCGACCTAGCTGAAAAGCTAGTGTCGAAAATCCTGCCGCCTTAGGACTCGAACCTAGGACCACCCGGTCAGAGGCGCTGCAGTGACGTCAGTTGATGCACTGAGCTACCTCTCCCGGTGAAGAGTTGGGAAGATTTTAGATAAGTTGAATAGGCTGAGTTGATACGCAATCGATGGGCAGGGAACAGGAAGCGGGCAACGTGCGTTTGCGAATCGCGGATGGGTGGTGGGCGTTCGCAAATACTCTGTTCAAGAGGTCTGCTACACGCACATCCGGTGTGTTGAGTTCTCTAGTAGAAGGGAGCTGGCTGGTCACGAAAGTAGTTGAGAACATATCGCTCGTTTGATTGATTTTTTCGTGTTTCCGGGCACGTCAACTGCTTTGATCATTAGTCCCGTTAGTGTAGTGCATGTTTTTTCTCGGGAGACGGCGATCTTCCCCCGCTAGATGTCGAGACCCGGCGCCAACCTTCCGTCGGTTAGTGGGGTTTCCCCCTAACCAAGACTCTCCCACCAGCCAGGCACCGCCCCAGCCGGGACAAGCTCTAAGCTCCGGACCAATCTCCCGGAATATGTGGTAGTGTAGTGCATGTTAGTATAAGTGTGTGTGAAGGGAGAGGATAGGACAAGGAATAGCAAGGACAGATCGCGCGCAGTCCGTGGCCCGTTAGTTAGGGTACTGCTCCGGCATTCGCCTGGTGTTGGTCGGAGAAACCACGGAAAACTACCGATCAGAGCAGCCGGCCACTAGAATTCTCTTCCAGACAGTGACTGAATTCGACCTAGCTGAAAAGCTAGTGTCGAAAATCCTGCCACCGGTAGGGCGCGAACCTAGGACCCTCCGGTCAGAGGCGCTGCAGTGACAGCAGCGAATCTTACAGTACAGTATTCCATAAACAAAAGTCAGAAATGTGAATGCAAGAATGATACATTTGAATACAAGGTGAAACCTTCAAACTCATTTTTCCCAATACCTATTTCTTTGACATTTGCCAGTATTGTCGTCCACGAATGACATGTGAAATATTGAGTGCTCGTAGTCTGTCTTGAGGCGGAAGCGGTTAGGAGATGGCAATGAACTTAACTCTGCCAGTGATTGGCGGCTGAGGAGCTTTGTACATTTGGTGGGGGGGGGGGGGCACACAAGACGTGACGGGAATCAGTCAGAGAGATTACAACACGGGAGAAGTTAGAAAGTTAAAAGAGTCTGTGGTAATGTGATGGGAATCAGAAGGCCATAGGAGCAATTGGAGGCTATGCAAGACAGGTTGGGAGTATGAGAGAAATGAATGATAATACTCTGAGATGAGAGGCTGTAGAAGCCCTTCGGAGTGCATGTAAACAATATTGTAAACGAGTCGAAATAATTTGTGGCGATTAATATGTAAGTAATGAACAGAATGATACAAATCGAGATAGTTCCTCACTGATAATGGGAATCCACGGAACTCATCATACGGCACCACCCCAGGTGGGACATGCTCCCGACATGTGTGGTAGTTACGTAATAATCGACTTTCATGTCGATCATGATTAATAAATTGAAAGAGAAGAGAGTGAGTAATTCCCACTCATATGTAGTATATTTGGACTATAACTAAGACCTCAGTTCCGTGGTCATGCAGAATACCAGACTTGAAGTGGTTCTGAAAACTAGCTATACAGCTAGGTCAAATTCGGCGGTTGTCTGCAGGAACGTTCTAGCGGCAAGCTGCAGTGGTCGGTAGTTTCCCGTGATTTCTCATATCAATACCAGGTAAATGCTGGCGCAATACCCTAATAAACGGGCCGCGGACCGCACGCAATCTTTCCTTCCTCTTCCTTGGCCTTGGCCTAACCTTTCCCCTTACACATACCCACCAACATGCACTAAACTACGCACATGTACTGAAATCACACGGGAGCTTAAGGCGGCTCCACAGATTCGGCATTCGCCGAGCAGCGAGCTAGTGTTCGCCCAATCCAGAGCAGCTGACGTGTTCGGCGAATATTCGCTCGCGTTTATGTGTCCAAACGACCGACACGCGGTGGGTAGGGCGAACCCCGAATTTTCGTCACTCGGCAAATAGCAAGCGACTCATCCACACTACTCGGGATTCGACGAGCGGTTGCTCGGCGATCGCTGAATAACGAAAGTGAGGAGCCGCCTTTAGAGCTTGTCCCGGGGCAGTGCTCTTGCTGGGAGGAGATACCTGGAGGTGCCAACTATATACTAACACAAACGGGACTATAGAAATTATGCCCGGAAACATCAATCAGACTTCACTTCGTTAACAAAATCATCCAGAAGACTTTAAATTATTCTTATCATTTGAAATCGAACTTTCTCACATCAATACCATTCCCATATACCATGCACGTGCCATGCGCAATGCCAGGTGCGCGGAGGAGGCCGGGGGGCTGGACGTTGACGTGGCGGGCGGCGGCGGGCGGCGGCGGGCGGCGGCGGGCGGCGGCGGGCGGCGGCGGGCGATGGCGGGCGAAGGCGGAAGCGGCGGGCGGCGCGAGGCGGGGGCGTGCGAACGTGCCTGCGCGATCTCCCACGCGCCATCCTCTTCCACTTCCCGCTGCGGTTGTCGGCCGCCGGGCGTTGCCCACTGCAGGTTTTTTCGGGGGCCTGCCATCAGGGCTTTCCGGCGGGGCTTTTAATGCAAATGCCCGGCAATAGTGGCCAAGGTTTCGGTAAGAGGGTGTTGTTAAATTAGTGCCTTTTAATTGTTTTAATGTAATGAATGAATACATACATTCATAATGTGTTATAGATGTAGAGGTTCACTACCGAAAGTATAGGATTGTTTATTGTAATTCCATCTGCGAGTCGATTCCAAAAATGCTTTCTTTTTACTTTCTCGTTACTGCTTATTTCCCTTCGCACCATTGCGCCCAATGAATGGTTTTAAAATCAGGATTCCTTGTCAATTTCAAATGATAGCAATAATTTAAAGTCTTCTGAAAGTTTTGTTAACGAAGTGAAGTCTGATTGACTGATGTTTCGGGCGCAATTTCTATAGTCCCGTTAGTGTAATGAGTGTTTGACACCTCTAGATATCTCTTCCCAGCGTGGCTCTGCCCCAGCCGGGACGAGCTCTATGCTCCCGTCTGATTTCACTACATATGCCTAGTTTAGTGCATCTTGGTGTGTGTGAAAGGGGAAAAGATAGGCCTAGGTGAAAGAAGAGAAAGGAAAGATTGCTCGCGGTCCGTGTCCCGTTTATTAGGGTATTGCGCCAGCATTTACTTAGTATTGATATGAGGAACCATGGAAAACTACCGACAAGTGCAGCTTGCCACTAGGAATTTTCTGCAGACAACGGCTGAATTTGACCGAGCTGTGTAGCTAGTTTTTTAGAACCACTTCAAGTCCGGCATTCTTGATGACCATGGAACTGACGTCTTAGTTATAGCTCAAATATACTACATATGAGTGAGAATTATTCACTCTTTTCTCTTTCAATTGATTAATCATGAGCGACTTGAAAGTCGTTTATTACGTAACTACCACGCTTTCGGGAGCTTGTTCCACCTGGGCCAGTGCTTGGTTGGGGACCCCCCCCCATAGCCGACGGTAGGTCGTCGCCGGATCTGCCCATCCAGTGAGGAATGATTACCGCCATCTCCCGCGATTGCACATGCGCCACACGTATGGGACTAATGATCTTAGGAGTTGACGCGCCCGGAATCACTAATCAATCAACCTACCAACGTAACTACCAGCAATATTGATAAAATTTAATATTGTGTGAGTGCGAACCGCCTACATGATAACAATTAAAGTACAAATTTGTGTTTAATCACAATTGGTGGATTACATTGGAATGCTGTTTCATTGCTGATAAAATGCTTGAACGGACTACAGAATTAATTGGTGTATTTTTAAAAACTGCTCAATATTTTCATAACGAATTTATGAAACATGGTGTGTCCGATAAAACGGAAAAGGAATAATTCTTTTTCCATTTGAAGTCTTTGGTAATGTCATTAAAATAAATATCAGTGTGTAATGAACAACAGATAATTCAATATTATATTTTATTGTATTTCATTCAAATGTTTTAACTTCTTTTGTTTGATTAATAATCTGATTTGTCAAAACAGAAGTGGTTTTATATTCAGTATTATACACAAGACTACCAGAGATCAAAAGATTGATAGAGGGTCATATTCATTCCATTGAGCAACGTTTCTCGCACACGTATTCGTATTCGTAATCGTAATCGAAGTACATTCTTGCGACATGAGTTCCTTTAAACAGGATATTCTTTCCTTAGTTTAAGCGCAATTTGACTTGTTCCTCTCAATATTCCTTCAATTAATATTGTTACCAACGGTTTTCTTTATGTATGACATACTGCGAAACTTTTATGGCTTATCACTCCAACATTTTCCCCTGTCTGTATACCCAGCTCGTTCTTGCTTTAACCCTTACTTGCCTGAACTAAGAAAAAATAACCTATCATTTCTAAACTTGTAATAATATTCCAAAAGGTAAATTGTAAGCATCTAACTTTTCAGAATCTTCGTTTCATATTTTAATTGTATAACAGTTGTTTTTGTAAGTACATGATGACTTATCTTGGGGATCTTGACTGGGGATATGTTTAATGACGTGAAAAAACTATTTTGATTGACATAGATTTTTACATTAAAAATATCATACAACGGCCCTGAATGATATTCTTCAAGGCAGTTTTTTTTCTTTGGATTTCATTTTTTCTCTTGGTCTCTACTATCTCACGACCATGTACCACAGAACATCACGGCCCAAATATGAAGGGAAAGCTATAAATCAAAATAAATATACAGGGAAAGCTATATATCATTACCAACCTACAAATTGTATCTTATCCGCCACACAAAAAGATATTTCATGGAATTGTTAAGCCGCGAGACTCGCTAACACAAAGAGTATATTATTAAAAACGGCTAAAAAATGAGGTACTTGTAAGTACTGTCAGCCGACTGAGAGTTAAAACGCTATTTGGCTTTCCGGGCGGGCAGCCGCCACTAGTGATGGCAAAGTTTACCAAAACATCGATACATCGATGTTTCGATACATCGCTAAAGGGTTTTCGATGTCGACGAAAACATCGACGTTTTAATTATAGACTAATAAACATGCTATTACCTATTTTTAATTACAGTACGTAAAAGGGATATATTTTATTGTTTGCCAGCATGTTAGAAGTATGTAAAATTTATTAGCGAATGTAAAGAATAAAATTAACAATAAAGAACATCGTGTTTTGCTATCAATTTCGTGTTTCACTGTCGATTCAGGCAATGACACGCCTGGCAATAACATACATTCATAACAAACTCCCAAACTTCCTCAACATTCATACAATACATTCAAACAAGCTCCCAAACTTCCTCACATTGCACAGGCGAAATGTGCAGCGGGATAACGAGGAAGACGCAAAACAACGAAATTGCTGTGGAGTGCTGCCACTCTACAATGGTCTTAAACTCCTTTATAAAAAAATATTTGAAAAACTTAAAACTTAAAAAAACATGAATGATTTTGGAACAAAATATCGATGTGAAGAAAACATCGAAAGCAAAATATCGATGTTGATATATCGATGTTTCTGGTGGAAAACATCGATATTTTTTTTGCCATCCCTATCGGCCACTAACTACGAACGTCCAGGGCGGTGGCCGGCGCCGCCCGCCGCGCAGCGGAAACGGCGGACGCGTCGGACGTGGAGACGACTGCGACGAGGAGGCGCGCGCGGGGCGGCGCGGGCGGAGGGAGGGCCGCTGACCCGAGGCCAGAGGCTGAGCCTTGGGGCGCCTCTGCAGTCGCGGAGTTTCCAGAAATTGTGCACCCGAGCCGTGTAAACTGGAGATAAACCTGGCGCCATTGAGGAACCTGTAATAAAAAGTGATTGATTTCTTCGTGTTTCCGGGCGCGTCAACTGCATCGGTCATTAGTTCCGTTAGTGTAGTGCATGCTTTTTCTCGGGAGATGGCGGTGATCTTCCCCCGCTGGATGGCGAGATGCGGCACCGACCTACCGTCGGCTAGTGGGGTTTCCTCCTAACCAGGACACTCCCACCAGCGGGGCACCGCCCCAGCCGGAACAAGCTCTAAGCTCCCGACCGGTCTCCCGGAATATGTGGTAGTGTAGTGCATGTTAGTGTAAGTGTGTGTGTGTGTGTGTGTGTGTGTGTGTAAGGGGAGAGGATAGGACAAGAAAGAGGAAGGACAGATCGCGCGCGGTCCGTGGCCCGTTTGGTAGGGTACTGCTCCGGCATTCGCCTGGTGTTGATCGGAGGAACCGCGGAAAACTACCGGTCAGAGCAGTTGGCCACTAGAATTCTCCTACAGACAGCGACTGAATTCGACCTAGCTGAAAAGCTAGTGTCGAAAATCCTGCCGCCGTCAGAGGCACTGCAGTGACATCAGTTGATGCACTGAACTACCGCTACCGGTATAATAAAAAAAATACAGTAAAAACATAATAGACAAATTTATTTCATGTGGGACAGAACTGTCAGAGATGACAAAGAATGGCATGATCAAGTCAATATTAAGAGTGAGCTGGTAAGTTTTGTGGAGATGCTGAACATCAATGAATTGAAAATGGTTGGTGCTATAGTATCAATGACAATGGTGCATGAGCGTATGTGTTTTTTATTATTGATAGGATTAAAACCAAGAAATTGAAGAAAACTTTGAAAAATGTAGTGAATTGCATTTGGTTAAAGTTAATAAAGGGAAGTTGAAAGTATGTTTCTAAAGGAAATGAAAGGGAGGGTGGAAAACGAGGCATTTGAGGTGACAGATAGGACCTTCCTGAAGGTGATAGATGTTGAGATAAATGAGATGCTAATCGCCGTATACAACTCGTTCATCATTATTAAAATAAACACACAAAGTATGCTATTATATTCTCCCAAATCTGCTGCGTCACTAATCAACCGTGAACAAAAAATGCATTCACGTCTCCAGTTCTTACCTTCATACCTTATGAAGGAGGAATAACCTTCAGCAGTTTCGGAGAATACATTTTTTAGAGAGTATAAATGCCTTCAGAAATAGTCTCAGATGAAATAAACCAAATCAAAGAACACAATAATTCGCAACGGATTTGCCCACACGACGGACAGTTTTACTTTGTGTTCATTAGATTGATTTACTTTGTGTTCAAGATGATTATTAAACAGTATATTTTTATCAATATAATGGAATAAACTTCGGTCTTGGTAGTTGTTCGTGCTGTATCATTGGCGCGATGGAAAAAATCTCAGAGAGTGATGAATACCAATGGTCGGTAGGTTGGAATTGCCGTATTTGTAATAGATCCTGACTAATTCCAATAAGCAGCACAATAAAATAATCAACTTAAATAATTAAATGACACGATAAATGTATGTTGGTACTATTTGTATTATTGTCGCCGGTTGAAATGAACACATATTAGATTTTGATTGAATTCAATTGAAACACCACTGCTGCTTGCGCAAGGCTAGTGGCAACGCGGGCATCGGCGAGAGGGGTGGGGGAGGCAACCGCGAAGCCGTTGGAGGGGGAGGAGGGGGGCCTCCCGTTCGGCTTGCGGGGCGCCTCGCCTCGCACACGGTTCCGCGCCGCTGGCCCCGCCCCGCCCCCGCCCTCGCGGACAAATGCCGCGCGCCAGGTGTCCCCCGGCGAGTTACAAATCGCTCCCATTAGCCGCCCTCGCCCGCCGTCGCCCGCCGTCGCCCTCTCGTCGCCCTCCCGTCGCCCGCGCGGCGAGATTGCGAGCTTTGCGAGAGGCGTGGGCGACGGGGAGGACGCCCTCTCGCCCCGCGCCGCGTGCGGAATAGAATAGGTTAGCAAACACGACAAGCGATTAATGATTACAAATGGATTCTCAAGAAATGGAATGTAGATTTCAAGAAGTAATTGGTTTGAAGGAAGGTAATCACAGGGCGTGGTAAGCATAAAATATGTATCCAAAGTGATGTAAGAACTGCAAGTGACAGCAATTAATACTAGAATTGGACAATATGAGGCATAGAACGGCAGAGGATGTAGAGAGGATGAGTGAAAATAGATTTTCATAAGCAGCTTTGTATTGCTCAACAAGAGGACGAAGGGATGTAGGACGTGGCGACAAACCGTGAAGACAGAGCAGTAGTCTAAACCGTGAAGTGAAGAAGAAGAAGAAGAAGAAGGAGAAGAAGAAAAAGGTGGAGGAGAAAAAGAAGTTGAAGAAGAAGGTGGAGGAGAAGAAGAAGAAGGTGGAGGAGAAGAAGAAGAAGAAAAAGAAGGTGGAGGAGAAAAAGAAGGTGGAGGAGAAAAAGGTGGGGAGAAGAAGAAGAAGAAGGGGGAGGAGGAGAAGAAGAAGGTAGAGGAGGAGAAGAAGAAGAAGAAGAAGAAGAAGAAGAAGAAGAAGAAGAAGAAGAAGTAGAAGAAGAAGATGGTGGTGCCCATAATGTCTCACTTGGGTGACAGTTGGCTGCGGCAGAAACCGTGGATTCGATCGATTTCCACCTTCACCATTTGCTGAACCATTTACATGTCGTGATCATTCTTTTTTTACACTTTAAAGTGTGAAAAGTGTTACGGTTATCATATTTCACCTGAGTATGTTAATCTTATGTTATTTTATGATCTTGCAAGTTGGTTCACAAAGCCGTTTACTCCTTCGTATCACAAGTGTTGGCAAATAATAATAGGGATGAATAATATACTTTGGTATCAACACCGTGGGAGTATCCATGTTTCTTGTTGGTAATCCGAATTCGAAGAAATATTAATTGTACGTTATGGCCTACGAACTAATTTTAAAAAGCCAATACACCGGTACACGGATGGTAATAATTTTGTGGTATGATCCATGATAATATGGGATGTTCCTAAATTGAAATGGAAAATAGCGTTCTGCTGTTTATTGTTGTAGTTATAACAATAATAATGGGGAAAATGTCGGGAAAAGAGTGGAACACTGAAATTATGATGTTCGTCTCGTAATCAGAATAAATAGACAAGACCGAGTGCTGTAAATGGTAAATGCGTGCTGTGGGAGATGATAGAAATAATTTCGGATAGAGTCGATTACAAGTGTCTTGTGCCACGGTGTGTGTCCATGGGAAGTCTTCTGATGATGCATGCATATTTTGTACAAATCAAACCATTACCTTAGGTTTCTCCTTATTATTCTTTTTCTTCATCATCTTTGACTATCGTTGGTATATGATCGCAGTGCCTCTCCGGAAATAGTATTGGATTACATACGTTTAGTGAGTTTTGAATCCCTGTCCGTTGTAAAGAAATTCAAGGAAATATTTCATTTCACATTACAGTTTAAAGATTGTATGATTCTTCCTATTTTCACGTGGCAATTTCTTATTCAAAGGAGAAATGAGATTAAGTGCATATGGTTTTTACTTTCCGCGCCCTCACAAAATCTAACATCCCAACGCTCGTACAATGGGACATGTAAAGTCATCGCGGAACCAGAACGAAAGAAAAGGAAAAGTGAGGGGGCACAATGCGAGAGACGCAGTGCTGTGAACGCTTGCGTGACTCGTCGTGGAATGACGAGCAAACTGAAATGGCAATTAGGCCTCCCAACTGCTCAGAACTGGTCCTTCGAGCCAGCCAGCGACAAAAGAATTAAAAATCGTTCAACTTGTGGAACGCCTGGTTTTACTTTTCAAGGCGTATACCGTGAATGGGTCTTTCAGGTACTGAATGATTCGAAATAAAAATATGGAATATAAAGATGTAATTTGCGTCTGTTGTAAGTTATTTTTATGCCGCTGGCGAGAAATAGATTGTAAAATTGTATTGCAATAAAATACAAAGCACACGGTGTAATTTTACGTAATTAAGGTATCATTACAAACGTTGAGATCTGACAATAAATTTAAATGTTAAATTTAAGATTTAATTTTACTTCTTGAATTGAACATGTGGCCTTCAACTTTTTATTCTTTTTCGCGAAATGTTCCTGTGTAATGATGTTGAAGTTGACGTTTCCTCTTGCAATATAGAAATAATATTTTAATTGTTCACATCATTTATAATTGCACTCGAATCTATCGTTATATTACCTACAATTTTGGATTTTCCATGCTTATTATATTTCGTTTGCATATCGACGAATCTTTTATAGTATAAGACTTCTCAGTTTCTTCATGTATTAATTCTCGTGAAAGAGGAATTAATTTTTGTGGAAATACGGGGACAATAATGTCAGTACGCCATTCTGCTATTTTTATATGAGTATCAAACCGCAGGCAGCAATTTGTGGAATTCACGTCAAAATATCTGTACATTAGCAAAAAATTAAAGTAAAGAAAAATAGTCATTTAATAACTGCAATTTACTAAGAAACTATCTATATATAAAAATGAAAATATGTTTCGTAAAAAGCATTCCCTCATCATTCGCTCACCCGTCCAGCGTAATGCTGAAGGCAGTATCGAATAAGAGCATCTTTCCACGTTTTTTGGAGTGTAACATGCTACCGTGTAATTTGAACCAGGAACGAACGCTTCCTTTTTAATAACGACTGTCAACATTTCACGCTCCATCCACTCCAACGTGTGTGGTGCCTGGGGAGAAACCCATTAGAAAGAATGATGAAAAGAAGCAGGTGTAGGTCCTTAATTGAAGTACCGGTTCGGCATACGTCTAAAGAGACTAAGAGAAGCAAGCAGAGGAAAAACTCACTCGGACCAACACGCAGCGGAACCGAACCCGGGTCTCGGCCAACCACTTTTCCACTCCCTCTCTCCCATCGATCTCGTCATATTCGCTGCGAAGTGCTCCCGGTGTTGTTTTGCTCCGAGCGAGCTTATTGATAAATCTGCTCTTTAGCCGTTACGTGTCATTGTATATTAGCTTACCAAAAAGTCACCTAACAACATAATTACTACGTTGGCGGTGAGGGATGGCTCGGGGCAGAGTGTAGGGAGAGAACGATGTAAGGAGCATTGCCCGGACGTAGGACAGTGTGTTTCGTAAGCTCACATTCACGGTACGGAACGGAGGAGGATGCCAGTTACGCAAGGGTAATTCATCCTTCCCTCGAGAATTATGTGATCTGAAGAGAGCGCACTATGTACTCCTGCGAATTAAAAACCATACAAAATAAGTTGGAACATTAACAGGCTCACGAAGTTCTTTCTCTCATTCCACTCTTTCTCAAATATATTTTCATTTCTAAGCCAAAATGTAAAAATATGCATTAAGAACTTTTATATTCATGTGCCTTCGTATACGAAGTGTCAGCAAAGTACTCTCTACGAAAGAAAATATTTGTAAACTCTCGTTCACAACTGTAGATTTTTAAATACAGAAACTTTTCAAAATATTCCAACAAATACATCCCATCCATCCCGAAAAGAAATGTGTGTGTGTGTGTGTGTGAGAGAGAGAGAGAGAGAGAGAAAGAGAGAGAGAGAGAGAGAGAGAGGGAGAGAGAGGAAGTGTGTGAATTTTTGTTAATTATTTCCTTTTTGATATCATCGGAAGTATAAATTCAGCATAAATGGACAAACAAAACTTTTTCAATTCAAAAGAGAAAAAAAATCTACAATACAAACCTTTCATACCTTCACTCAGAATTTCCTGTATTTTACAATTAACCTTTAAGATGCTGATCGTAACTTTATAATGCTGTGAGAGATCGTTTATAATCTTTCTGACCAACGATGAAAAGTTTCCTGTGCCCCGAACAAGCCTCGCTGTACCTGCTGAGTTCATTCGTTACAGCCTTGTAGTCGGGGATTCTTCCCCACCCAACTCATAAATTGTCTGTCTGTTATCTCACCACGCGCATTCGTATCTCCATTCTCGTAGTAAGAGATCAATTCGTTACGATCAACTTTTCATGATGTTCCAAGCGTTGTATCTGCATTTAATGCATGGCGACCGAGAAAATCTGTGGAATGTGGTTCGATTGTTGATTCTTAGATCTCAAAACGCCGTCGTCGCTGGGTATAGTGAACTCGATATAGTGAAGTAAAGTCACTATATCGAGTGAACGAATCTCGATCCACATTTTTTAAAATAAACACTAGATTCGGATATAATGAACACACCTCATCGGTTGTAATGATCATAAGTAACAATTCGTATAAAACAAAACAAAACGAAAAGTTGCCCTCAGTACTGCAAAATACCAATTACATTTTGAATTTGCAAGTCTTCTGAGCTATTTGTGTACTATTTGAAATTAATAAAAGAGTTTGACGGAACATCCCATTGGATAAAATCGTTTTAGCAAATCTATGGCTATTTTATCGAGCCTAAAGAGTTAATCGTCGTCGACTACGTGATGAAATCCCACCTGGGGAGGACATCGTAAACGCTATGAAAGTCTTCCAGAAGAAAACGAAGATGATGACTATGGGTTGGATTTTGATGACCTAAAACTTCACAAAAAGTGACCAACAAAATGCTCGTAAAACATTTGATGAAAATTAGTTAAGATGAACAACCCAAGCTGATGGATATGTTACTATTGTAATCGAGGCTTCTTCGTTTCGTTCAAGTGAACTCAGCTTGCAAATTTTTGGTTTGGACTGGATCAGGAAACCTTTTTTCTTTAGTTATCGTGAAATTCGCCGAACCGACAATGGTGCTGAAGGCGTCACAGGAATCTTAGATGACATACAACTACTAACATTACAATTTCTGAGCGAAGAAATTGAATATGCTATACTCAAGAATTCTGTGAAGAACATTTGTTGCATCTCGTAAATATTATTTGTAGAAAGTACCATTAAAATGACATTAAAATAGATTAAATCAGGGAAAAATGCACTAAAAATGACGCGAAAAGGTAAAAAGTAAATTTAACCGCAATCGACGCAAAATGCAAAAAAAAAAAGGAAAAAAAATACATTTATTTTTGTCATAACATAAAATGAATTCTTATACTAAACGGTTCTAAAGTGAAAAGAAAAAAAAGGACATTTCATTAAAATCCGCCCCTAGTGATGACAAAGAGGAAACAAAAGAAGAAAATATTCCAACAGTGCAAGAATCATTCAAAATATAAAGACTGTGCTAAAATATATGGGGGATATGGACACTGGAGAATGAAGTGTGGAAGAAACACTGACTGCAGAATGATATGCAACAATTGTTATGAAACTAAACACAGCAATCAGCAATGAAAATTATTATTTTAAGGCTGTTAAAAGAATTTATTGAAATACTGAATTCGCTGTGGTTGGATATTGGTTGAAGGTCTGAAATTTCTCATAAATGCGATCTTCTTTCGCATTATCGGATTTACAATAGTGAACCTCTTATGTCAGTTCCCTGATGTTCACTAATACCGGAGTCGACAGTATACAGCTGAGGGGCATAGTCCGAGTATAACTTGGGGATCAAAATGCATTATATTGATTTTGTTCGAGTTGACAACACCTTTGTTCATTTGTAGATAATTTTGCGCGTGTAACTCCTCAGTTAAATGTATTTACAACATATTTTGGATAACCTATTTCTCAGAAAACTCTGGTGAAACGCAGTGAATAAGTCCACTGCCATTTTCGGGAAAACAAGAAGAGTTTCAAATTGGCTAATCAGATTGACGCTTATAAACCTAACAATGTAAAGAAAGAAAGAAGAGAGAGAGAGAGAGAGAGAGAGAGAGAGAGAGAGAGAGAGAGAGAGAGAGAGAGATTAAAATATATTTTTAATGTCGCTTTCTTTATCCGAGGATAGATGACACGGATGTGTATTGTTTTAAAAGTCTTCCCCTTTCTGAACGTGCAGAGCACAAATAATTTCATTTATAGGTTTAATATCTACAGAGGTGCCTCGGTAATCCAGTGCATTTGTTTCGCTTTTTAATTAAATTATTTTGTTCTTTTAAGACTTTTGACCCTGTGTCGATAATACGTTAACGCATTCGCGCTCTGCCTCCTCCTCCACCTCCTCTCGCATTGAAAGAAAGTCAGCGAAGCGTAAGGGTTGGGGGAGGGGCGGGGCGGGGCGGGTGGTGGCATTCAGCGGGCGCTCATCCACGTTCATCAAGTCGCGTGCGGCGCAGCGCGGCGCTGCGCGGCGCGGACGCCTCTCAGGGCCAATACTTTCACGTCATCTCCACCTCTTCTTCTTCCTCCTCCTCCTCCTCCTCCTTCTCCTTCTCCACCTTCTTCTCCACTTCCCCGTCTCTCTTCCCTTCTCCCCCCCTTCCTCCTCACCCTTTCTCTCGTCCTCTTCCTCCCACTGTCTCCCTTCTCCTCCTCCACCTCCTCCTCCTCCCCCTCTCCTTTCTCCACCTCCTCTTCCTACCACCTCTACCTTCTCCACCTCGTCCTTCTCCCACTTCTCCACTTCGTCCTCCTTCTCCTCATCCTACTTCTCCACCTCCTCCCCCTCTCCCTTCCCCGCCTCCTCCTCCTTCCGCTTCTCCACCTCCTTCCACTTCTCCACCTCCTCCTCGTCGTCGTCGTCCTCCTTCTCCTTCTCCTCCTCCGCTGCCGCCGCCGCCGCCACTGCCACTCGCTCGCCGTTTTGTCACTGCGGAGTCCGCCTCCCTTCCCCGTACGATGCACCGTGCCCCTATACTTCCACACTCGCCCACGTTCCCCGGCTGCAGTGGCTCATTGACAGCACTGCCGCTGCCTTTATAGGACTCTCATCGCGGTCCCCAGGGTTCGAGTTCCGACGGTGGGGAATTTTCGATTCTACCAAGATCGCTAAGTCGAGCTCAGCCGCTGACTGGGGGAGAATTCCAGCGGTCGGTTGCTCTGATCATTGGTTTTCTGTGATATCGCTAATCAATACCAGGTGATTGCCGGAGCAGTATCTTTAACAAACTGGATACGGATCGCACATAGTATTTCCTTCTTCATTCTTGCCCCCCTTTCCCTCTTCTCTTCTTAGACCCATCACACACTCACATGCGTTTCAGTACCTCATATTTCGGTAGGTCAGTCGGGAACTTTGGACTTGCCTCGGCTGGTCTAGGGCCACGGGGGGGGGGAGATACCACGGGGGATGCTGAACAAGCGGGCGTGCAAGTCGGCGTCGGATTTCATTTTCCATTGGAGGAATACTGCCACTTTCCAGGATTATCTGCAGTTTATTTACGGGAATAATGACCGTAATAGCTGACACTCCCAGAAACACTAAACAATCGAGCAATCAATCGTCAGCGCGGCGACGATGGTGAAGTGCGGACTGCGATCAGTAGCGGTGGGAGACTTGAATTTCAAGGTGTTGCCAACCCTACGATTAACTTGGAGACAGAACACACAGAGCGGTGTCCAACCTATAAAAATGTATTTTATTTTTTAATAAAAGCGATTAATGAATTAATACAATTTCGCCGAAATTTCAATGAAGTTAATTTTTAACTCGTGAAGAGGATGTACGATTCATTTGAAGGGATTATAGGATTATGAATATTTACTAAGAAGGGCGAGAACACAGGAAAACAAATTTGGCAATGTGCATTTTCACTATTCTTGATTTTTATGAAAGAAAATCAGCTTTGTTCAGAATACGCGTCGAGGAGACTAAAGGTGGTATCATTGCAACGGGGTGCTGGCAACAATTACTGACCGGTAGAGGTTGCTCAGTGCATCAACTGATGTTACTTCAGTACCGCTGACCGGGAGATCCTACGTTCGAGTCCCGACGGTGGCAGTATTGTCGACTCTAACTTGTCAGCTAGGTCGAATTCAATCGCTGTCTGGAGGATAATTATAGCGGCTGGCTGCTCTGATCGGTAGTTTTCCATGGTTTCTCCTATCGACACTTGGCGAATGCCGGAGCAGTACCCTAAGAGACAGGACAGGGACAGCGCGCGATCTTTCCGTCCTCTTCCTTCTCCTATCCCCACCCCTTACAAACACACACAAACAAACACTACACTATCATACATGCCGGGAGACCGGTCGGGAGCTTGGAGCTCTTCTTCCGGCTGGGGCGGTGCCCCGTTGGTGGGCGATACCTGCTTTGGGGAAAGCCCGCTAGCCGACGGTTGGACGGCGCCAGTCGGAATGATACTCCATTCTCTATGTGTGTTTCGCAGTTGTGATGTTCTGTGTGATATTAGATCCCGGTATGATTTGAGTTCTTGTCGGAATAGAAACTGTGACGGCAGTGCAAGGAAGAATAAAGTTGTAATTAACTTTATAACGTATAATTTGTCGTGACGTTACATCTCTGAAGCCGACAGTTGTCTCTGTTTGCTCTGCAACGATGGAAATGAATTGGGCATTTATTGCGGTGACGTAAGATCTTATGTTATGTCACCGCAATTAAGATGGGAATAGTAATATGGCTTTTCTTTATAAGACAGGTCCGTACGCATCAAATATGATCTGTGTAATATACGTGATGCCAGGACGAAATTGTGATTTAAGGATTGACGTCAAGGAGGCGAGGGTCCAAGCTGTCAATAATACACTTTTGTAGTGAAGGTAAGTTTCTCGTATATTGACTGACGGGTCTCTCTATGCTCTACGGAGGAAGCGGGGACTGGAGAAGTGACATCACGATCAGAAGAGCATAAAAATTTTAAGGATCGGCGCTAATTGTTCAAGACATTTACTAATTGGCTCTTTATGCTCTCGGAGAATTACTGAAAACAGCAGAGGATCCAGGGACTGGGGGTGATAAGTCACAGCTGAGAGAGTAGAATGCCCAGTTGGTACAGGTGATATGGCTTGGCAACTTGGGTGTTCTCTTCGGTGTGCTCTAATATAACCAAGTATTCGGGAGATGTAACCGCAATTAAAATATTCCAATATGTGCTAATTATTTACGTCGTAAAATTGTTGAACAACTAAAATATATCTTACTCGGAAATCCAACTTTCGAAATAAAAAATCTCACTATTAAACTGTCAGTCATTGCTTTTAGATTGATTCAGATGATTGGGTTGTTTCTTCACCCCTTTGATGGTGAGACTGAATTACAATGTGACTACCCTTTCTCATTGTCACCTGACAGAGTCGCTAATTTGAAATTCGCTTGCGATTGACGTGGCCTTGGACATTTCCCGTTGATGCTGTACTACATTTAACATTCTTCTAAAAGTCATTTACAAATTACTGACAGTTTTTGAATTTTTCCTCCTTCATAATGAAGATATGATGAAATTACTCATTTCTTGTCGAACTATCTCGGCCCACTCCCAAACCGATCCTACATGGCAGCTCATGAAATCACCGACTGTGAATTTCACGTTCAGTTTGATCCACGCAAATCTCTAATATTTAATATTTGGTATTTTTACTGAGGCATGTTACTAAGCATGTTATGGATTATCAGCTTGAAACAGTCCATAATAAAAAATATTTCTAACATGTAATTATAGTTTCTCGTGTGATAAGTCTTTTAACCTTTATACTTTCTCTTTTAACCTTTATACGTATATACGGAGTAATATACGTAGTATAGACAAAGTTATGTTATTCTGCGCGAAAAAAGAGCCGATTTTTGACAGATAAAATTTCATTGCCGGGCCCTGACAACGAAAAAGTGGATAAATACAAGTGATAAATTAAGAAACAAATCTGTAACACTTGGTGAAGCCAGAATCCCTTTTTTGTGGGTCCTTGATGCCGAAAAAACAATTGAAAGCAAAATGTCCGTCCGTCCATCCGTCCGTCTATGAACACTACTAGCGCCTAAACCGTGCGTAGAATTTTTTACATATTGAAGGTTTAAAACCTTTTAAATTTGAGGTTACTTTACATGAAGTCCCAGGGACATTTTCAAAATTTTCTCAAAAACGGCTCCAAATGTTTTCTTTAAATATCTTGTAAGAATAGAGTAAAATACATTTATAAAGGTGGCATTGGACCTGAATTTTCGAAAATTTCTAAAGTTTGAATTATTTCCGGCGTCTTCCCGCATCTACAAAATTAAAGATAGAAAATTTTCCTTCAAATGAACTTTCTTTCTCCTAATCAGTTCTTTTAATAATTTTTTGAAAGTTATAGTAGTTTTAGCGCAATAATGCGTTCAATATTTGCAATTAAAAAAATATACAAAACAAGATTTTTTTTTCAAATTACTCTAACCCTTTTATGTAAATTTTTGGTTGGGATAGTGCGAAATGCACTGTTTAAAATGACATAAACGCCATATTTCTGTTTAATTTTGTTTTTTCAAAAATTACAAAAATGTAATTTTTTTGACTCGTCTCTCACGTCGTAAATATTTACATCGCCACAATTTGTTTACATTGTGGTATTTATGAGTACATATGCTTAAAATAATGTCATATGAAATTTCTAGAAAACTCAACAGTTTGCTCTGAAAATGAGCTCAAATTTCTGCATTTTGAGAAACGCTCAAATGCCATTTTCTCAAAAATGACTTCAAATTTTTTCTTTGAACTTTTCCAACGAATATTGCTAATTGCACTGCGTAACATGACGCAAAGTTAATTTGGTGTATTCTTTTATATTTTCAAAAATTACACAAATGTAATTTTTTTAAATCTCTCTCACGCCGTTAATATGCACATTTCCATCGGTTTGTATACATTTTTGCATTTGTAATTGAAAGTGCCTTAAATGACTTTATATGCAGCCTTTCGAAAACTCAATAGATTACTGTGAAATAAAGCTTCAATTTCGCATGTACAGTAACGTTTAAATGCCATTTTCTTAAAAACGGCTCTAAATTTTTGAATGAAAATTGCTTATTTCGGACGAGGTTTTACTCTTCTTTAATATTCTTAAAGTAATATTTCAATTCTACTATTATGAAACCGAAAAGTTTAGAAAATTTTAAAAAATTGCACTTTGGCCGGAGATAGATGGCAGCTGGCAAGATAATGGGTCAAAACCACACCTAGGAAATTAGGAAACTTCACTACGAGAAATTCTGTGCCATTTTGTAGCACCCCTAGTACACATTACAAGCACCACTAGTTTTACATTACAAGCAAAGATCGAAATCCAAGTAGAAATTGAATATTTTTTAAAAGTTTAATTCGTCGTAAAATTAATATATCGAATCTCAGACTTAATATCGATTCAAGGGAAATTAATGGAGCGCGAATACCAACGCGATCGAGAAGTCGAGAAAAGGATGTGAACGTGACGTGGCAGTGAGGTAAATCTCATATCACGCTGGACATGAGATAGTCAAAGGGAAAGGGTATGTATAAGTTCCTTGCGCGCCCATGTTGCGCTGTCGAAGGGCTGCGGAGCGGAGTGACAGATAATTTCGCTGCCCCCTGCTCCGATTTCGCCCTCGGAGTGGTCCCGGTACTGCCAGGATATCTAAGACGTAACATAACGAAGTGCCCGCTTTGACACAGCCTGCTGGAGAAGTGCAGGACGATCAGAGGCTGCTCGCATTGAGGCATATCGGGGGCGGGGGCGGGGCCGAGGTGGGGGCGGAGGCGGGGGCCCCGGGGTCTCCGGTCTAGACTCGCCGCCGCGCCGCCAGCGCAACGCCCCGCGAAGGCCGCCGCCGCCGCCGCCTCTGCGGCGGCGACAGCGCTGGACACGCACGCGGAGGCGGCAACTGTGGTTGTGGTTGTGGCTGTGGGTATGGTTCTGGCTGTGGTTTAGGTTGTGCTGATGCCAGTAGCTGTGACGGCTCTGTGTCTGTGACTCTGTGGGACTGTGACACTGTGACTGTAATTCTGCGTGACTGTGACTCTGCGTGACTGTGACTCTGCGTGACTGTGACTCTGCGTGACTGTGACTCTGCGTGACTGTGACTCTGCGTGACTGTGACTCTGCGTGACTGTGACTCTGCGTGACTGTGATTCGGCGTGACTGTGATTCGGCGTGACTGTGATTCTGCGTGACTGTGACTCTGCGTGACTGTGACTCTGCGTGACTGTGACTCTGCGTGACTGTGATTCGGCGTGACTGTGATTCGGCGTGACTGTGACTCTGCGTGACTGTGACTCTGCGTGAATGTGATTCGGCGTGACTGTGATTCGGCGTGACTGTGATTCGGCGTGACTGTGACTCTGCGTGACTGTGACTCTGCGTGACTGTGACTCTGCGTGACTGTGACTCTGCGTGACTGTGACTCTGCGTGACTGTGACTCTGCGTGACTGTGACTCTGCGTGACTGTGACTCTGCGTGACTGTGACTCTGCGTGACTGTGACTGCGTGACTGTGACTATGACTGCGTGACGGTGTGAGTGTGACTTAGCGTGACTGTGACTGAGACTGAGTGACTAATTATGTGACTATGACTGTGGCGGCGATAGTGGGGGCGGCGGCGGCAGTGGAGGCGGGGGTGGGGGCAGTGGCGGTGGCGGCTAGGCGGTGGCGGGGCGGCGGGCTGTCGCGCCCAGTTTATAGCCGGCGCGCGAGTCTCAATGCCAGCAGGGATGCGCCGATATATCTCGAAGCCGGTCGGCCGGTACTGGCGCGGCTGCCCGCTGCCCGCCGCCCGCCGCCCGCCGTCCGCCGCCGTCAGCAGCGCACAGTGCGGGATTTCCTGTATCTCTCGGGACAATAATCAGTTTCTCTAGTGAAGAGTGGGACTCGTTCTAACCTCAATACTACCGCGCCTCTTGGATGAGTGTCAGGATTGATTTTTTATTACTTGATACATTGGAGTCGAGGTTTCCCAAGGCAAGAGAGAGAAAAACGAAAGATCTCTATTGCATTTCGCATCAAACTCCACTACTGTTCGCCAACCATGAAACCACCGCAGCTGCCATAAGTTTTTCCAATGAAACGTAACTCATAATTAATGCGCGCACAAACATAATATCCGTTCAGTGTGTCTCCCCGTGAATTAAATCGGCAAGAACAAAACTCTACCGTATGTGAAACTTCAATAGCAGAATTCTTACAGTAAAACATCGTAGGCAAACTCTTCTGGCGTACTCGTACACTATTTCTACTAACCTCTTTTCTTTGTAACTTTAATACACTCTTCTTCTGCAATGGGTGGTTTCATCGCCAGACCTCTCCTTCACCTAAAGCCCTCACCTTTTATATGAAAATAAGATGAATGTGTCTTACACAAGTCTTAAAAGTGTCACTGAGTGCACATATCTAGTCGTTGCGTATTTCTGAGTAAAACTTCCTTCTTTTGGAGATTGTAGGTAGGATCGCAGACTGCGGCGGATTTTCGACACAAATTAGTCGAGTCTGCAATACCATTCCCTGGACGAGATTTCTAGAAGCAGGAAGCTCCGTTCGATATATTCCGTGGTTGCTTCCCCTCAATTGCAGGTGAGTGCAGGACCAGAATCTCAAAGAACATTGGCCACTGAATGCGTATGTCCTGTTTCAACTACCTTACTCGGGACAGGGTGATGGGCTTATCTCCCATTCCCCAAATGGGCTCCTAACTCGTGATCCGGAATAACTGCGTCGAGTGTGGGAAATTTGGGATCCCTGGAGGGAGGCGAAGAAGAAGAAGCATTAGAAGAAGAAGAAGAAGAAGAAGCATTAGAAGAAGCATTAGAAGAAGAAGAAGCATTAGAAGAAGAAGAAGCATTAGAAGAAGAAGAAGCATTAGAAGAAGAAGAAGAAGCATTAGAAGAAGAAGAAGAAGCATTAGAAGAAGAAGAAGAAGCATTAGAAGAAGAAGAAGAAGCATTAGAAGAAGAAGAAGAAGCATTAGAAGAAGAAGAAGAAGCATTAGAAGAAGAAGAAGCATTAGAAGAAGAAGAAGAAGAAGAAGAAGAAGAAGAAGAAGAAGCATTAGAAGAAGAAGAAGCATTAGAAGAAGAAGAAGCATTAGAAGAAGAAGAAGAAGAAGTCGTCTGCCAGGCCGAGTGAAAGGTGGGATTTTCGTCCTGGCAGCAGAGGGCAATCCCGCACTGTGCGCCCGCGAGGCGAGGAGGCTGCAAGGAGGCCTGCCCCGCGGGTCGCGCCCTGCGCCTCGCCGCCGCCGTCACGCTCCGCGCTGCGCCGCGCGGACGAGTGCTTGCGTGGCCGGGCGGCGCGCACGGCCGCAGCGCGGGCTGCTCTTGTTTCAGAGGACGCCCCCGGGGTCAGCCCCGGGCACCACCGCTCCCCCCCATCCACTGCCCTCACCCGGCCCTCCAGCCTGACCGGCCGCCCGCCCGCCCGCCCGCCCGGACACGGAGCGAGAGACGTCAGGCGCCCGACTCTCGTTTCGCGACGTTTGTTACGTCCCACAATCCCTCCTTGCTTAGGAGGCGTACGCTATCGGGAAACAGGTCATCTCCTTGACTTGCGTGGATAATATTCGTTGGCCGAGGACGCTCAGGCACGAATGCAGCGGCGGGCTCAGTTCGGCGGGTCGCGAGTTCGTGTCCGGCTTTGTATGGTTGTTGACCTGTGTTGCGGTATGGTTGGCTCTTCCAACTACCCTTGCCAATAATATCCTTTTATTCCTGATCTGGCCAAATTGCATAAGATCATGCGTGTGAGGTGTGGCATGATGGGATAGACCTAACTACCATGTGTCACCTACGCGTATTTAGAAGGCTGGATTCTATCCTTCTAAATAGTTACCCACTACCTGATATCGGCTAGCTTCCGTAAGATATCACTATGCGGTGTGTCGGCAACTCTCGACAATAATTTTGTTGTTACCAGCAATAGAATTTCCTATCTTCTCAGTCTTCTGGACATTTCGTAAGTCTCCTCTCCACTTCCCGGTCGTTCAACACTCACAATTAATTGTTCCAAAACAATGTGCTCAAATTATATTTAATTTCATTTTGTTTTTGTTTTTGTTTTTAAATCAAATTCATTGTATCTGTTATATGTTCTTTTAGTGACATTGTTCACTGGCTATTGAACCCATATCTTTATTCTCCTTCATATCTCAAGAATCATTTTCATGAGGTGGCGCACTTACCTCTCGGATTTTTTCTTTTTGTTCTTCCAACGGACCTTTTAAAAGGTTTAGTTCGAAATCTAATTGATTTTTTTTCTATTGAAAGATATTAACTATTTATATATGCCGAGAAAAAAATAGCTGCAGTCGCGCACTGAAAGTTACTGAAAAAAGATTTTGGTCAATTTTGGCCACTCTGTTGTCGCTAACACTATGGACAATCGTTGCTGCAGCGAATAACTCACTTAGTGCTGTCTGCTCGCTAGGACTGTTACCTCGGAGTACTACAAACACGTTCAACTGAACCATCGTTCATAGAAGTGTCTATATAAAATATAATAGAAGTTTAGCAAACAATGTTAACTATACTTGCATGCCGTGGGCACACTTCAGCATCACATCGGGTTTCTGTTTCTCCATGTCGACGATCTCGTACCCAGGAGAATGGCGCTGTGCCCCGCGGCATTGCGGGCTTGTCAAGGGCGTAGGCAATGTCATTAACTTAGTGTTTCGCTGCCTTAAATTGGAACTCGTGCCCGTATGAGCGCTTGTTCTCTAGACGGATGTTTTTTCACAATAGATGGGGTTGCACAAACTCCGCGGGAACAACGATTTGCGTCGTGAAAACTGCGAATTTTTGTTCTATAACTTTCATTGCGTGATGGCAGTTATTTTTTTTTTCACAGCACATGTAAATAGTGAATGTCTATATATTGAAAAAAATGAGACCGTATTTCTACCTGTAGCTGATGAAAGATCTATACTGTTAGGGATATTTATCCTAAATGTATGGACCATATGTGATTTTTAAAAAGCCTTGAGTTGGTATGTAATAACTCACATGCATTTTTTGGTGCAGTGTATTAACCACTTTACAGATGAGTTACATTCGGTTTTCATGCGAACAATTAGCTACATTCTATTATTACATGGAAGGAGGGTATTCCCTCTGGAATTTCCTCCAACCATACTGTACTTTCCCCCATACGTCTCATACACAGATTTTAGTATTCATTAATAAAATAAATGAAATCATCCAGCAGTACGGAATTTATTTCTCTTTTCAGTTATTCGAAATATTTTATTTTGTATGTTAAGTTGGAATCCAAGAGTTATGGGTTTGGATTGTGGACGAAATTTGTCCTTGAGAAGTCTGGAGCGGATTCTTCTTTGTAGAGGGTCAGACGTTTTACTTCGAGACAAACTCTTCTCTCTACGCAGTCCACTCTTACCTCCACCAGTAGCATATAAGTCCACACCAATCTCATGGTTACCTTTCAACACGCCAGTCAAATACCTCGGAGTCCTCTTTGACCGTCGCCTAACCTGGAAACTCCACATCCAACATAGACTTGCGCTAGCCTCACAAAGAACTCAACAGCATTTCCCAATACTACGACGATCTTCTCCCCTCCAAATTCAAATCGGTACCCATCTTTACAAAGGTATGATCAGACCTATGCTAAGATACGCATGCCCAATTTGGGGCTCAGCAGCCAAATCTCATATCCATAAGCTCCAGACATTTCAAAATCGTTTCCTAAGGACCATAACCAAAGCACCCCGGTTCATACCTAATGAACTACTTCATCTCGAGCCCTCAAGTTTTACCACAAAATCCCTTCAATCTCACTAGCCCTTCACTTCCAATTTGGGAAACAAACCCCAAATAGAGCATGTATCCGCAAGAAACTTCCCTGGCACTTTTTCAGCCCACCCTAAGCCCCTCACACACACAACTCCTGTTAATAATCCAAATCAAAAATATAACTTATAAATTAAACTCAATTCTGTAATTCTGTATCAAATGCATTCAAACTCAGTGAAAGAGGTTGTACGCCTGAAAGCAAATAAATAAATTTAAAAAAAAAGTTTTACGTAGTTCAAAAATGTTCTGGATAATAACACGCATTCTTGATAATGTTGTCTCTTATTTTTTAAGAACATACCCTCATAGCAATGCTTTTATCTTGGTGTGCTTTTGGATTAACGTCATTCTGTTGTTCCCCAGGAATTGTCGAATCACTTAAGTAGATTCTCTACGTGCCAAACCGTTTAATTAATTGCTAATTTTATGTGCAGATGCTACTATGTTTTCACGCTTTTGGGCACACGTCTACAGTTCTGTTGGCTACAATACGGCTCCTACATTTTTACCTAAATAGTTTTTCTTCTGATTTCATCTGAGTACACAGCATCATTTTCAGTGACAACTAGAGCGTTAGGTTAAGCCTCGTACCAAATCCGTCCATTATCCCTGTTAGTTTTCGTTTGATGTGTTTGCGGCAACTGCGTAATCTGGTAGCACTACATTGTCCCCAGTTAGAGAAGCCTGTGGTGAGGCAACGCCGTCTTGCGCCTCTCACCACTCACCCTCCGCTCGGGCCGCGCTGGTATGATGCCCAGATGTGTAGGCTGACCGCCCGCCACCCCTGCACCCCTGTGTGTGCCACCGAACCAGGGCAACGCCACCCCCGCTGACTCTGGGATGGACTGGCCTGGCGGTATATAAGACCGCGCACGGCCTCAGAAGATGTCGCTTGTTTCCCGCTCTTCGTGAGCGGGGTAGTAATCGCCGGCGTCCCACTCTACCGTTGCCTTCGGGTTGACCGAGACGGGAATCGACGCCGTGCCGAACCGAGCGACCCACCGCCAGCCTATCTGCCTTCGCCGCCGCCGCTGCCTGACACCCCTCCCCCACCCTCCTCATGGCGACGACCGACCGAGTGCTGGGCTGCGTAGCCTCTGTTAGATGTAACCGCACTTGCAACAAGGGCTCATAATAAACCATTTTTAATAATCAACCCGGAGTTCATCTTTCTGCCGATACATACACCCTCCCATCGCGACAAGCCTGTGCGTGCGCGCAACCGAGCTGGCGTCCGTCGTGTGTCTTGGGAGTTGACGGTGGCGGAGCTCCAACTTGACCCGCGGGTCGCTTAACTCTGCCCAAGGAGACGACCGCTAGCCGACCTCCGCCGCTTCCTCGGTCACTTGACCCCCACTTGCGCCCCGCCCCGCCCCGCCCCGCCCCGCCCCGCCCCAGCTTTTTCCTCCGTTGACCATTACGACCGCGTCGGCAGTGCGGGCAGATCCTGATAACTAAGGGGCGGATTTTCATGAAATGGCATTTTTTAAAATTTTTATTTTAGAACAATGCCACTTAGAATAGAAATTAATTTTATGTTATGACAAAAGGAACTGGCCCATTTTTGGCTTTGCATTTTCCATCGATTTCGACTAATAAGTCATTTTTATCTTTTTCTGTCACTTTTAAAGCATTTTTCGCTGATTTGTTCGATTTTAATGTCATTTGAATGTACTTGCTTCAAATATATTTACGAGATGAAACAAATGTTCTCCACAGAATTCCTGAGTAGTCTATTCGATTTCTTCGCTCAGAAATTGTAATGTCAGCCATTGTGAGTAGTATAGCATATTATCCGGTTCCTGTGACGCCTATCAGCCTCGTTATCGGTTCAGCAGATTTGGCGATAACTAAGACAGCGATTTCCTGGTAAAGACAGGTTCAAACCCAAAGTTTGAAAGCTGAGTTCACATGAACGAAAGGAAGAAGCCTCGATTGCATCAGTAACATATTCAAAAGCTCGAGTTCATCTTTTACTGCTTTTGATCAAATTTTTTACGTCATGTTTCTTTGCTTTTAGGGCATTTTATAAACATTTTAAGAGCATTTTATTGATAATTTTGGAGATGTTTTAGGTCATCAATATCGCCCCCTCGCGATAACTTTTGCTTCCAATTGAAATTTAAAACATTACTGATCTCATCCTGACTCGCGGCAATCTTTAGTACTCAGCCATTAAAGTGTTCCTTTTTATGATACATCAATTGATGCGGGTCTGAATAATTCTCCTCTTTCTGGAGCAAATGAGAGTCTAAACGTATGCGTTCAGATATTTTTAATATCTGACTAACTGTGTTTCTCTCAATTGGAGCTTGTCTGTCTTATTTTTAATTGTGCTGTAACTCCGAAAATAAAACACGTTCACCTTCATTAGAAAAATCAAATGAGGGAAATTAAGAGAAAATGGACTGCAGAAAAGAAAAAGGAATGAAATATTACTGAACAAATAAACAAGACAAAAGTTACATTACGCTCTTTTATTTCAAATCTTTTTTCCTAAAACAAATGTTTAGAAGTATTCTCTAATATTCTTTTAAGTTTCGTTCATTCAACTTATACTACTCTCGTGAAAACCTGATTCATTAAAACATTATTCCATTAATTGAAGTTTTGTTTACCCTTACCCTCGCAAATCGAGCCTGCATTGTCACTGTAATATAATACAAATGATAAGTTGAGAATGGGATTTGAATTTCAGTTCCATGTACAATACATTTGTGTTACTGATGGTTTTTTTTTCTATGGAATTTAAATTCTTACGCTGAGGGCGGGGAAATTAGAAAAAATATGTAAGAGACGACTATAAAAGTATTCACAAACGAAAGGACAATTTAAAATACTAATGACGAATGAAGAGCGATATGTTATTTGTAATTTCAATTCAGTTCTCAAAGTAAGCTCAAAATATAACTCATTTTTCCTTGCGTCTGTTATCTTGAAACACCGGTCGGCTGTATGAATTGCTAGCCCAGAACGCAGTGTCCGACAAGAGAGAAATTGGGAAGAAACAACAGGAGACGAATGGAAAAGCATGCGCGCGAGGAAGAACAAAACAAGCTCCGGAGGACGAGTGGAGAGGCGGACGGGGAGCGAAAAAAGCGCATAAGAAGCCGACAAGCTTTTTGACCTCTGTGCAGCCCGCCGCTAGTCATAAGGAAGCTCAACCGAGCTGAAGTCCGCGCGAGACTGGAGACGGCGCGCGCGCGCGCGCTTGCAGCAGCCATTAGCCCCAAGACACATTCCGCCCAGCCCAGCTACCCGCGCCGCGAGTTTTTCATCTGGGAGGGTGGCTTACTGCTGGAGCAAGGGTCTCGAAGTGTGCGCAACGGCACTCCAGTCTGCCGCTAAATTGCTAGACCATTCCAAGAAGAAAGAAAAAAAACACTAGAAAAACACTATCAGATACAAATACAGTCGACCCCGGTTATAGTGAACTTCTCGGGACTAACATTTTTGGTTCACTATATCAGAGGTGCACTATATCCGATGATCTCAAAATTAAATAGAATTTCTCCAAAAATTATTAATTTTATTTGTATAGAAATATTACATAATACATTAACAGTACGAATCGAAAATTTCTATGTATTTATTTGTCCTTTAAAAATCAATTATTTTCAATTGTTTGCTTCGTTCTTTTTTATTAGTAATTTCTCTAGATCCTTCTCCATACTTCTTTCAATGCCTCTTCCGCCGTTGGAACACCGTCCCACTCTCTGAAAGTCCTTTTACTCGTTTAATAATATACGGGATCCTTTCGGTAGAGGCATGGCGCAAACAGTTAATGAAACGAATCGCAGAATGAAACATTTCGGGTTATCTCCACTTAAAGGGAGGCTTCTTCGATTATGACCTTTGGCCGACGATATTTTTTAAGCAGCTTGGTGTTGGGATTTGTGGCACTGATATTATGTATAATTTTATTCTAATATAATTCTATAAATAACTCATAAATTCTATATAATATAATTTGTGACCAGTGACTTAAGTTCACTATAACCGAGGGTTCACTATAAGCGTGTTCTCTACAACCAGAGTCGACTGTACGTTTGTGTATTTAATAGGTTTTGTTTTAATTTATTGATTAATTAGTGATTCTGAGCACGTCAATGACAAATATCGTTGTTCTGTAAGTATAGTGCATATTTTTTTATCACGAGAAGTGATATTCCTTCGCTGGATGAGATCTTGCGCCGACCTACGTAGGCCTGCGCAGTTTTCCCTACCCAGGTATCTCCCACCAGTGGTGCACAGCCCCAGCCAGGGCAAACTCTAAGCTCCCGACGGGTCTCCCGACATATGTAGTAGTGAAGTGTATGTAAGTGTAAGTGTGTGAAAGAAAGAAGTTAAGACAGAAAGAAAGGAAGGAAGAAGTGAAGGAAAAGAAGGGAGAGCTCGCGAGCGGGCCGTGGCCCGTTTGTGAGGATACTGCTCCGGCATTCGCCTGGTGTTGATCGGACCAATAAGAGTAGTTGCCTGTTTTCAGATAGAATTCGACCTATCTATGTAGCTAGTGTCGAAAATTCTGCCGGGGTCGTACCTTGAATCCATGCAGTGCCATCACGGATAAAGGTGATGAAGTCATCACAGAGAACCCGGCTCTGCATCAATTGATGCCCTGAGCCGATCTTCTTCCTTTTACGCAGGTTTCTTGTTTTTATCTAGGGCTTTTATCCAGCCGACAGCCGGTTACCCTTTACGCCCCGATGGGACGCATATTCGACCATACACTAGACACCAACACACTTGCGGGCTCCTCTGATCTGGGGTCAGCAGAACGCGAGGCCCTCCGCGACAACACATACATACAAAGATAAGGGACAAACAACCATGCCCAAGGCGGGACTCGAACCCGCGACCCTTCGGACCGAAGCGCTGAGTCGGTACTCGCTCTTAGCCACCTCGGCCATCCAGGTCGGCTACGCACGTCTTATTTATTGAATATGCAACTGGGTATCTCCGTCTTCGTGTCGGAGATTTTCTAAATTAAGGTTGATGAGCATAGGGAATTAGCCCATCGACCATCACTACGAATAGCCTGGGATGGCGTGGAAAGAGAAGAAAGCACAGGACTGAGACGGAAGGCTCATTGTTTATAGCACTGCTTTCGTTGTTGCGTAAAATGTAGAGGTGGAATGTGACGAACGGCCGATTAGGTCAGACGGTTTTAAAATTATCATCTGAGCAGTGGCAGAGTTTCATTCGGTTATTTATTTGGTGTCGAAAATCGACGTACCCTCGGAAACCGAACCGAGGCCCTCTCGTTCGACTTTTGTGGTCTCGGAATTTCGTCATGCAAAATAAATATGCTGTAACGTTCGGTATTAAGTTGATTTGTAATGTTATTTATTGTTCTTAGAAAATTGCAAAAACAAGCAACACAAACTTTGTAAAAATCTTCATTTCTTCACATTCAGCGTCGCATTGCGTCGCGTGCTATCAGAGGACAAAAATTAATAAAAAGACGGAAACCATTTTTTATTTGGAAAATATTCTCAAAAATGGTTTCAGTTTTTTATCAGCATTGATACCGTTTCCATTTTTTTTCAGAAATCTAACATGCATCATCATGCAGGCCTGCCTGAGGATGCAAGCACAAAAGTCATGTGTATAGTCCCAAAACTCTTTATGGCGACAGAATAAAAGATGGTGACTTTGATTCTCGTTAACATCAGTGGATGCAACTATTGAACAGACATAGCTGTGTTAATTTTTAACCAGATTTAAATATTATTTCTAAATAAAAACTTTCAGTAAGTTTCAGTCAATCAAACGTTGATTTAAATAAATTGATGGTTCTAAATACAGCACATCGAAGGGATATTTGACAACAATTTTTTTCGCAAGATATGTCTAGCAATATTTATGTGATTTTCAACATTGTTAATGGAGATTCTGATGTATCCGATAAATTTCTTATTATATCTTTATTACAAATTAGATTAGATCAAACAGCATTTCTAGAGATTCCACCTCGCGCTAATATCAGGCCACAAGCCACCACGCCGCGTAAAGTTTGAGAAGCCCTGAGCTAGAGAATCTAGATGACGGTAGCGGGCGTTCTCAGTGTGGCCGTTGGCAAGGGAACGGCGCCGAGAAAAATAAGTGCACCTTGTTGGAAGTTGGAAGTTTGCAGGCGCGGGTCCAACATATCTCTCGGAAAATCTTTTCATTGCTGTCCCTGCTTCTTCATGCGAAGGCGCAGAAAAAGATGGGGAGCGGCCGGCGCAGGGAGGGGGGGCGGTGGTTGGCGCCTAAACACGCGCCCACTCACCCGCTTCTTTGCTTAGCTCGCCTCTCGGGCTGTGGGGTTCTCCGCTTCTTGGAAACTTTCCTTGTTCTCGAGAAACTACTGATGTATGTATTGCTTCGTGGTCCTAAGAAAGTCACGAATTACGTTAGATATTCATTTCTAGGAAGTGTGAATCTGATGATATGGTAGGCAGTGAGGTTCCTAATTTGGTGCTTTCACGCTTTTTAACACTTCGAATATGTATATCCATTTCGTGTGTGATTTTGTTGATATTGATTTAATTTACTAGGTTTTTAGGGATTTTATTTCATCTATTTTCATTATGTTAATATTTTTTTTATTTAGTTAAAAAGTGAATTAAAAAGAAAATTAAATCATTGACTGTTTCAGTGTTAAGTCAGGAAAAAAAATATTGATTCACAAATTAAAATACATTTATTCTCTATCAAATTATTTTGTGATGCTTTCGGGGTACATTTTTATTTCATTATCGATGCATAAAAATCAACGGTTTTCGTTCGTATCCTACAAATAAGCGGAAGGCTTTTCCTTACGCAAACATTCGCCAACCGCGCGATTGTTTGTAAGGGGGAGATACTACTTTCCGTAAGAAAGGGCTATAAAGAAACTCCTCTGAACCCGAACACGAGGTTAATCCCGCGATTTCAAAAGCCGCCAAACCGATCTCTATCAATCCGCGCGCCCTGGAACCGCGGCGTCGGAGGTCGGCCTTCTGGCGTTGCTGGGCGGGGTGGGGCGGGGCGGGGGGTGGGGGCGGGGGCGCGGGCTCGGGCGCCAAGTGGGCGGCTTCCGCCGAGGGGACTCCCCCTCGCCCTCGGGGCGGCCGCCCTTCCCCCTCCCCCGCCCCGCCCCGCCCCCTCCGCCGATCGGCTGCGCTCCTTTCATCCCTGAATGCGGCGCGTGCCGCTGGGGGTGCCGCCCGCCGCGAGGGTTGGAGGGAGCGTGCTGAAGGGGTGAGGGCGAGGGCGAGGGCGGCTCGGGCCAGCGGGCTGCGCGGCTGGCCTGCTCCCGGCAGGAAGCGGCCTGGCTGGAGCTGTTGGCCTGGCTGTTTTTTTCGGGTGAGCGATTGGGGAGGGCTTTTCCTGTGTGATGCACGCGGGCCACAGAATGGGGAAGTGGGCGGGGGTGGAGGGGGAGGAGGTCTGCTTTTACTAGCTTCCTGGGGATTGCCAACGTTCATGCCGTGTTGTTCGTGGAAAAAGTTGGTAACTGAAATTCCTTGGACCAATAGGAAATCTTCCGAGTCAAATAATGTTAAGCTACGTTTTCTTGTCAGGTCAGTTAAGTTGACGCACGTCTTTCTCAACAGGTCACATCCGTGAAATGTTGGTAGCAAAAAAGTGTCGCTGGCAGTAGTCCTGCCCAAGATGAGTACGTCGCAACATTATCATCGAGGCTTAATGTCAAGTAAAACATTGTCGCTCAAATAAGATTGCAATTGAAATTTCAGGAACGAGAAAAGTATTGGTGCAAACATTTCTAATATGGGTAGACAATTAACGCTTATCATGTAGATCCATAGAAGATTCGATTGCAAATTTCTTCGCTATTTTTATAGATCGGTTACTAGCCAATTGTATACTTGCAAATATATACTCTAAACAGATGCAGATGAATAATGGAAACACGACCTTTTTTTACGTTTCGAATTTCTAAAGTTGCGAATAATCTTAGTAGTTTAATTCAAGAACACACTGGATTGTTTGATAAATAACTCGTGTTCACGTGAATATCCCCTTCAAGAATTAGACTGTGACAGTTTTAGATTATGTATTTAGGGTATTTGGCATTTTAGGGCCGATTAATTCGACTTTTGCCAGCCAGCAATGTTCCCAGGCCTTTGCTTTGTTTTTAATTATTCTCCAAGCCGCGAGGAGCAAGGGAGATATTTGTCGAGCATGACGTCTTCCCCTCAACGTGCCTTACCTGAGCTTTGCCTTTCGTCACACGGCAATAGAAACTTAGACGATTTTTATTACAAAGCTACAACTTCATCTATGTCGCGATCGGGAGTCGAACAGTTTTAGTTCCCGATCAATTATACATATTTTTTATTCTTGTACAATATTCCTGTACAAGTTGTAACGCTGTAAGCAGAGGATATCCAAGCTGATTAATTTATTGTGAAAAATGTATATAAACATATTATCTGCAATATCCTTTGAGCCACTGGCATTAAAATTGATCATTCCTGTACAGAAGTCTTCTTTAGATTGATTGACGTTTTCAGGCACTTCTCATTATTGGAATGCTCATTATTCTCGTTAGTTTAGTGAATGCTGTATCTCTGGAGGTGTCGGTGTTCCTCACCCGGAGGAGACAAAGATCTGGCGCCGACCTACACGTCGTCTTGCTGTGTTTTTTAACTCCAGGTATCTCCCCTCAGCTGGGCTCCGCCCCAGCCGAGACAAGCAGTAAGCTCCCGACGGGTTTCCCGCTTTGTAGGGGTGAGTTGCATGAAAGTGTACATTAGTGTGTGTAATAGAGGGGGTGAGGATGGGGCAAGGAACATCAAGGAAACATGGCTTGAAGTCCGCAGCCCGTTTGTTAGTGAACCTATACTTCGATTATTTTTAACATGTCGCATGATTTAAATCAGCTGTTGACGGTGCCATCCAATCGGGAGTTTATACGTCACCGTAGTGACGTCATCATGATGACGTTCAAGCTTCCGATTGGATGATACCATAACAGCTGATTTACGTCAAGCGCCACGTTAAAAAAAATTCGAAGTATACTTACATTTCCAGAATTCGATTGGTACTGATCGAAGAAACCACGGAAAACCACCTATCAGAGCAGCCGTCCGCTAGACTTCTCCAGTCTGAATTCGATCTAGCTGTCTGGCTAGTGTCGAATATCCGCCACCGCGAGGACTCGATCCTAGGACATCCCAATCAAAGTTCCTGCTGAGTCAGAGACAATTCTGGCTCCAAAGCTTAACTCAGCCGTCTCTTCTTTAGAGAAAGTAATATTGTTCATTAGTATTTGTTACACCAAGAAAAAGTGACTTGAAGCAGGAATACATCTCCCGCTTCATTAGTGGAACCTGCTCCTTTATGTACTACTCCGAGCAACCTACAAAAGCACATAATATGCATACGCATGAATTAAATGTCCAAATCAAGAAGGCTTTTTGTTGGGAACTGTAACTCTGGCCACACATCGCCGCATGCGCCCCCTTTTATTGTTCTCGTTAACATCCGCCCAACGTCCCATGGAACAAACAGCTCGGTCCACCATACACTTTTTACAGATCTCTGTGCAACTGCGAATAGTTTATCGAAACCCTCCTTGTTTCACACAATCTGTATTCCTACTAGCCAATGAACGACGAAATTGGAAGAAAATAGTGCCACCTCCGGACATTTGGCGATACCCAGGAAATAGGGAAAAATACAAAAAGAATGAAACATTTTCGATAGAGACTAAAAAATATAAATATTGGAATGTGTTATTCCACCTGTTGTCATAATGCGCGTACCGACTGAATGATCATACTTAGTGCCTAATTGCGAATGTCACTCTCCAGCAAGGCTCCAAGGAATACATTCCTCGCTATTGTTTGCTATTCACGTTTTGCGTTATGGAAGAGCACCTTTTTTTACATTTTTGGTTTGATAGAACTGTTGTACTGTTTTTATATTACCCTATGTTATTGCAGTGCTCATGATGATAGCTTTTGACAAAATATTTATTTTGTTGCATTGTTGTAAGAGTATTTTATTTATTGTTCTTGAGCAGTGTGCGTGCTACGTTTTGAATGCTTTTGTTCAGCAGCTTTTTTGCTTCTAAAGGGCTCCTGTTTTATTCGCTCATTTATTTCTTTTTCAAAAGAAAGACCCTCTATCGCCATGAATGCAACATACCTGTACATTTTCTAAACGTTCCGAATATTCTTAATTCCACATATGTGTGTTCTTCACTATTGTCATTCCAATAATCTCTTACGTGACATTTATGTGTCCTCTGAAATCGACTTCTTCCATCTTGTCCGTTCCCTCGGACGCCCTGTGCTTCTTCCATCTCTGCCTATTCTACCTGCCGTGCCTTCCTAATTCTTTCTCCGCCACGCCCATCAATAAATCCAATGGAATGTCATCAGGTCATATACACTTGTATTAGGATGGTAACAACCAATACCTTCATCACGGTATCATCTAAAGAAGTATACATCACCCGCCATATCTCATATCTTTTTCTCACTACCATCGTCACTCACTACAGACATTTTCACACCATATCACACCTGTCATCTTTCACATCATCACTTCCGTCACCTGTGTCGCCCTTCTCATTTTCATGACCTCCGACATTTCTCCTCACTTCCTTCACCTCCGTCATTTTCATTCCTTCCGCCGCTACCCTCAACGCCGTCACGTTCATAAACTCCATTACCACCTCCACCGCGTTAACCACACGTGCCTCATCCGCCAGCAGCGGCGCTGCGCCGACCTACTCCACCGCAGCTGCGCTCTCCGCCCCGCGCGCCGCCAGCAGCCGCCACTCGCAATTACGGGTCCCGTTACAGGGCACGG
Organism: Teleogryllus occipitalis; assembly: GCA_011170035.1. NCBI lineage: Eukaryota > Metazoa > Arthropoda > Insecta > Orthoptera > Gryllidae > Teleogryllus > Teleogryllus occipitalis. The sequence goes on from BLKR01002533.1 coordinate 190,185, forward strand.
ACCAGTTGTAGCGTTGTCCGCCGCTCCGTAATATTATGTTCTTCATTTATTGGTTTCCTCGCAGGAAGCGCGGCTCGTGTTTAATTGCGACCGCGGAGCGTCCTTATCCTTATACGACACCGCTGCACGTTGGCGTGTTGGTGCTACGCGAGACACGAGCTCCGGAGCGTTGCAGAGTGCAGGCGCGTTGCTTGCGGGGTCGCCTGATGACTGTCCTCTTCGCGGCGCGGTCGGTAGAGATAGAAATGGCTTTATTTACGGACTGGGGTAATAATACGAGAAAGAAATAGCCATTCGGGAAACTTGGGTTACAGCTGTGATTAGAGTTAATTGCAGAGTGCAGTGCAAGAAACTCATGAAAACAGTTGACGGAAAGTCGTGACTGAACGAAGCAGTAAGTCACTATCTTCTGTTTGGGAATAACGCTGGGAGTTGCGTGCCCTTGACGATGCCTAGTTCTACCCAATTCCTCGTCACATCAGATTTCGTCGGATTTCAAAATCTAGTCTTGGTTATAGTTAGTGGTGCATAATCACTCATTTTTATCTAAAATCTCTTTTTATCATATTTCGCACAGCTGTTGAAATTACAGTTACGTATGCATTAGAACTATGCATTCCTTACAGAGCAACATACAATAACAGCATGTGCCATTTGCATTCAACAATCATTTTTTGTTTGTTATCGCCATTTGCATTTGTAGGTACAATTTCTATTGAAATAATTCTAAACTAGTAAATCCAGGAAGAATATTTTTGTGATGATGAAAACAAAATATCTCTCTATACTTCCAAATGTATTACACTCTGTCCTTGAATGAGTAAAAATGACGCAACTTTGACATTTACTTTGACGTGCTATCAATATTCAATTTTATGTGCATA